>CM060962.1:84051911-84174411 GCA_030765045.1 Tenodera sinensis
ATCCGAATTATACCTGTCACAACTACCAAGTTCTGTCTTAAATAAATTAATCTACGAAGGATCCTCTAATTCCGTTGGTCTGAAAGACACAACAGAAGGCTATTTTTATTATACTTATATTTTTCTTAAGACTCTCTTAAGTTCAGTAGTTACTGCTTCCCAAATATCCCCTCCTTGCCATTGTGCTTCGTAGCATAAATCCCCACTTCCATTTCTTCAGTAACATATTCTTGCCTTGGTGTGATTACATCCGTTTTCCTTTCATTATTTCGGCAGGTGACCAAGAAAGAAACGGCATCGACCATGAACTCTTTTTCATTCTTTAGATATGTTGATATCACAAGAGAGAGCTTGTTTCCATTCAACCAGGTTGGTTTCTTATGAACAGATCTCTTGCTTTATGTGTTATGTTTTAGGACATCTCATACTTCCTCTTCAGTGGCCCATTTATCTCCCAGCTTTATGCTCCATAATATGGATGCTAAGCTCCTCTTTGTCCGCTGTGTGACAAACTTTTGTCTGTCCGTCACGTTCTGCAAGAGTGTGTTTCCCTGGCGCACCGACGGGACTCTTTCCAGCTGCCGGTCAATCTTGCAGTGGTCCTGGCGGACGATTAACAAGCGGTCGAAAGAGTTTTGAAATTTGTATCAATGGCAAACATCAATATAAGGCTTAAATATACACACCTGAAGCTATTAACAGTGAAGTAAACTGATCCACAAATAGCACAAAGTAATTAGAGACTCACACTTCAGTACAATAAATTGAGTTACACTCAAAGGTTTTATAGCTTTATATATATATATAAGTATTTCGTACATTTAAGAATCTTTTATAGACTTGTTTTAATTCTGTCTTTTGCCTTATTATTTTGGTTTATTTACTTATATATTTTTTCTTTTTATTAATAATTTTATGTTGCTTTGAAATTTATCTCTGGCTTTTGCCGTGATTCATTTTCTAAGGGTAATGATGGCAAAACTTGCGCCCTTGAAACTACATCATTTCAGTATCACCACCACCATCTTCTTGTTCTTCTTCTTCTTCTTCTTCTTCTTCTTCTTCTTCTTCTTCTTCTTCATCATCATCATCATCATCATCATCATCTGGATATTCTTATGCTGTTCATGATATAAACCATAGACTATTTTGTGTTGTTAATAATTGCATCTGCACTACAAGCAATCAAGTGTTTAAATCCCCCTCGTGCTTTATGAATAGGAAGGACGTTGTATATTGTTCTATGGCCATATATAATGAAATTCCTGATGATTTCTATATTTAATGTCTTCCTATTTTCATCACGTGCTCATATTTTATCCTCCTAAATTTGTTCTTAAATCCCACATCAAATTTTGTGCTGTTCGGAGCATTGCGGTGGCCGTTTTCTGAGAAAACTTTAGCCTAGTGTCTCGGCAAGAATCGTGTGCCGAATATTTCCGTGTGGATAGGGAAGAATAACCTGCATTAATGGGAACTAGTGTTGAAGTGCAACATCTGGAACAGTTGGGGCTCACCTACATTGTGCCTGTCTGCATTAGATCCAGCCGTCCTCTGTACTCCATCTCATTCCTCCCTCCCAGAAGTCTTGTAGGTGGTCATCTACTGGCCACAGTGTTGGAGTTATCCCCATCTGCAAACAAAACCTATGTCCTAGATTGTGAAAGGACTATATGCAATAATAATTAATTTACAAAAGGGTGCCTTAATGGAATATAAAGCATATAGCTCATCATTTAACTTTTTAAAAAATACTGTATTGAAGAAAACAAAAAGATCTTAAGCCATAGTAGCTTTTAATGATTTGAAGCTTTCCCGGTGTTGATTATCGATGATATTTTCTGAGACTAACAGTCAAGTCAAACTTGGGTTACTGCCCAAACTTTGAGCGACTAACTCTGCCGCCATCCTCAGTGGAACTGAACCTAGGCTACTGATGTCGCAATATTTATACCTAGCCAGCGGCGGATAAGATGCGCCTACTTTCTTTCCATTACCCCACTTGATCAGTGAAGTAGAGTGTGCTATGTTTAACATCTCGAAAGAAGTTGCAAAAGAAATCACACAGGAAATCGGCAATACTTAAATACAGGCAACACTTTCAAAGCAGAACATTACTAAAGCTGAACAACAAGAGCTGCGTTACATTAAGATTAAGGCTCTACACCGGTGTCAATCGAAACCCCAATGCCATCCACAGCAGTCTCTCCTGGTGATGTACGGGACCCACACACTGCTGAACACACCCCATGGTTGTTGGAGTACACTACCAACGCAGGTGCTCCAAGACTACTTAAAACAAACGCTGGCCTTCAGTCATGAAGGTAAACAGGATCTGCACCCAGAAAGGCCCAACTCTTCTTGTGCTTGCCTTCAGGGACAAGTCAAACTACGATGCCGCTCTTACCTCCGGGTTGGATCTACTAGGCCAACTCCTGAGAATAGAACTCAAACGGACATCCTTGACGCCGTCCTGCTGCCACTGCTGCCTTTATGGACACACCGCGGATAGGTGTAATTCACCACCGTGGTGCCACTAGTGTGGTGCTCCGAACAAGACATCTACCTGCCAGCAATGCGACCTTAAACGACGACGCCACACCGCCTCTGCACAACCTGTTGGGGGCACGACTACAGCCAAGCTCGTTATCATATGCGACTACGCCGTCAAGACACACCGTCGCAGCAGAGGGCCACGGTCGACACGCGCCAGCCGCGGGTTAGCGTAAACCCAACTACACCCCAGGATGCGCCGACAACTGCCGGTGCCGTCCATACCCCAACAGAGCCTATGATCCTAGAGAAGCTGGAGGATACACAGGTTGAGATAGTCAACCTCTCCACCAAGATTGCTGCACTCGAGTAGGCAGTGAATCAAATCAGCCTGGATCTTGCTATCCACTCGCAATGTTCAAGGTACTCCCAACAACGATCGACTTCGAACGCCTAGCCACGCGTGGCTGGGTGAACATATTGTCTCCATCTGAAGGCTCATCATGCAGGAGGTGGCAGCTCTCCAGACGACGCTGGACGAACTGCTACCCATAAGGCTCATCCCCATAGGGGGCACACTTCTGAAGCTCCAGCGGCTCATTACCGTGGACGTCGGAAGTTTCACTAATCCCTCACCCGACCCCCTTTAAATCCTCACCATGAATTCCTAAGGGCATAATCAAGACTTCGGCCATGATTGCACCCTAGTACCCATCATTCACCTGGCTTTGGTTCCCTGTGACCCCCGTTATACGCGTACCACCAATCCGCAGGTGCAATAGCTGCACTGCCTCACGTTCACCCTGAATTGCTTCTTTCCTTCTCCTTTCCTTTCTATCTCTATATCCTTCGTTTCCGATGAAGGATTTTAGTCGTATATTGCCATAGCGACGAAGTCAATGCTCCCCACTATGTCCTCCAACACAGTGGAAGTCCATAAATGGATTTTTTCTCCACTCGAAAAAAAGTGTAGCTTCAGTTCTCCTGAGAATGGCGGCAGAGTTAATCGCTGAAAGCTGGAACAGTTACCCAAATTTGACCTGACTGTTAGCCCGAGAAACTATCATCCATAGTAGCTTTGTTTTGTATTAACCTTTGATAGAATAAATGTTCAATCAGCTATGACAATTTTTCATTTTTTTTTTTGTTACAAAATAACTTATTCCATTATCTTTTTTTCTTTTCTTTTTTTGTTAAATTGTTAAAAGCCATGCGTTTCTTGCCTCCCACACTTCTGAGCAAGAGAAGAAGAGCGAGCGAGGCGACCACGTGGTAACGCGTGCTACTTACGTTCAGGAGGTCGTGTGTCCGATTCTCCGTGGTCGACCTTCCTGATTCATGGGTGTTTTCGAGGTTTTCCCGAATCGCCAGGCAAATGCTGGGAACTATAATTACACATCTGCTTTTCACGGAGGTGTATCGGCTACCTTCCGAAGGTGGCGCCACTGCGCAAATGTTGTATGTGCCCTATAGATGCGGTTCTCAGTGCCAAGATGGTGTTGCAGTCGTCTGTTCTTGAGAGTCATCTGCCAACTGAAGTAGTGATTATAGGTATTTGCGAAAATTTCTACTAATGTATTCTAATTCTTTTTAGTAACATTGTAACCAGTATTTTTTTCAAAGCAAAAATCTCTCTGGGAACTCTTGATTCAGGAGTTCTCACTTCTTTTCCACCATAAACCTCCAAGATATGGACGTATATCTAAACTTACAGTCAGTCAGTATTAAATGATGAAAAATTTGTCTTGGAGGGACAAATTTGTCAATCTCCTTGACTCACCTTGTATTTTATAATTTCATTTGTTGGCGCAGATGAGGTCACAAAGTTTATTGCCACTGACAATACAGAGAGGAAAGTACAGCTTCGGCCACACGCTAACCAAGGATTCTACATGACGAGTGTAACAAATATGGCCAATATAATTATTGTCAATTAAGAACCGTTTCCTCGCAAAAAAAAAAGCACTTACATTTTCATCTGGCTCTGCATTGCCATGGTCATGGTCATAGTTATCAGGGAGCGGAGGACGATATGAGCACTTAAGTTCATAGTCGCCTGTTTGTTGCTGAAAATCCCCAGTAGAAAGGGTTGAAACCAAGGTCACAGAGAACCAGCAGATCCAGGAAGGTAGGCTGGCACACAGGCGGGGACCACAGTGTCTCCAGATGTTACATCCCGACACTCTGCGAGACTACCCAGAGGACTGCCTCTTCGCATGTAGAGGTATCCCTCTCCCTGAGAGCCCCTCGCATACCAAACGCCAGGAGAGAGAGTTCCAAAAAACAAATCCCACCATCATTATCCTCAACCTTCGTCCAATCACCTGAATCATTGTCTTGCAACATATGGAAATTAAATGACAGCAAACATTCTTTTTCTGAAATACGAGTATCTTGAATTCTCTTTCCAGATCACTTTGATATTATTCATTTTACTTTCGCAACCTGTTAGATCAAAAGACGGCCCAGCACTATTGCATTTCATTCGATACTGACAACAATGACAATGCCAACAAAGTAAAAATTTGAATGCAAGAGGACCATTGTTGCGGAACATATTTCATTTATTAGAGATGTCGTAAGTTCGTAGGGATGCCTTGTCTCGCCCTAAATTAAATTTATTTGATAAACATTTGTTCTTCAGATACAGAGTAATCCATATGTGATTAATTTCATTGCATTGCTGACAGAAAACGAATACATCGAGACCTAAAAATGTTTTAGAAAGCTTTCATAATACAATTAGGGAAAGTTTTTGGGTTCAGGTTTAGGTTTAAGGGCATCAACTACTATGTCATCAGCGCCCTTTTTAGGAAAGCGTGGAAATAAGATGACCTCCTCTTGGTCTCCCTAGGGTAAATATATAACAAGTATAACAGAACAATCTTCATATGTTCTACCTTCTCTCTTTGCTACTGACAGATCGCAACATTTATAATAGAGGTTAAATTATTGTTATTATAAACTATTGAGAACAGGCTTCTGCTGTCCAGTGATCTAAGTGTTATTTCCGAAACTATAGGACCCGAATCGGCCTCTCTTCGGTGTAGAGGTTGTATTTAATTGAAATTATTTCACTTTCCTTGGAGCCTATGAAGCATGAATGTAAGAGTAAATGTGTATGTCAAGGTTGAAACTAAAACAAAACAGTGAATGGATAAGTGGATGAGTAACGAATACAAACAGTTATTTCAAAGGTCAAAACTACTCACATGTCCGTACTAGCAAATGGCACCGCATAAATGAGTCAACAAAATAAATCCCAGATTTTACTCAACAGTAATACAAGTGTATTATGCTCATATGCAATTCTGAAAATGTGCTGCATAGTTTAATATGAGAACCAATTGGCTTATTTAACAACGTTTGCTTCCCCCTCATCACTTTACTGTATTACTTCAGTAAGTTAAATCCACTAATGCATTATGGATGTTTAAGAACTAAGCAGGTACAGCCGGCTGCAAATGTTTTCCGATGGATGAGAGGGTGTAGGGGAAACAGACGAAAAATTTTCTTATGAATTTCTTGCGCCTGACCCATCCGGCTCAGCGATGGTCTCATCACCAGAGAAATTTACTTTTGTGTCCTCTGATGTGTAGTCAATGGGAAGCCAAAAAAGGCTAAGTAATCAATTTTATTCCTTCCAAACAAATAAAAATCAGCACGGCGCTTAAGAAATATGTTAAACAATTCCTTAAACAAAAATAGTGCATTGATGTATTCCTTGTTAAAAATAATGATGATGATTATGATGAGGATAATAATAATGATGATGATAATGATTAATAATAATAATAATAATAATAATAATAATAATAATAATAATAATAATAATAATAATAATAATAATAATAATAATAATAATAATAATAATAATAATAATAATAATAATAATAATAATAATAATAATAATAATAATAATAATAATAATAGTCATCATCATAATAACAATAATAATACATGAACTAGTTGACGTTTACAGGTGATGGGCAAGAAAGGGGAGGGGAGGAAGCTACGTCCTAACGTATTGAGGTTGATGCCTCATAGCTTTTTGAAACATACTCTTTTGCGATTTGCAGTAGTTCTATTACTTGTGTTACGCTAAACTTTCATTTTGTTTTGCAATTGTGCTTTCCAACTATTTCCGACAAACAACCATCAATGTTTTAAAGTTTGGTGTGAAATTTCAGGTCAAGTGCACGATTTCATGTTCGCTGAATAAAACCAACTTGCAAATTTTACAGCCCGCATGCGTGTGGCTTCATGAATAGCTTAAAAAGACGTCGTATATTGAAAATATTTAAAAGCTTAAAATCTAATTTCATTATAGAGTGATATGGCGCCTCTAATGCCTCTATTGACCCCGAGGTCACTGGTTGAAATCTGGCCAAGACCGATGGTTTTTAAGTGTGTTTCAAAACGACGGCTCCATGTCAGTAAATTTACTGGCATGTAAAAGAACTCCTGTGGGATAAAATTCCGGCACACCGGCGACGCTAATGTGATCTTTGCAATAGACAGCGTCGTTAAGCAACAAAATAACTTTTTTAAAAATTCTAATGCCGAATATTTAGTTTCCATGCTCGCTGCGAGTTCGTTCTGGATTTATAATGTTAATGTTATTTTCTTTACATTGAGATCGCTTTCTTACGAACAAGTGTAAGAGAAATGTTGAAACGACATTCTATTTGGACTTACAACATATTATGCCACGCACCCTTGTAGACAGGTATGAGCTGGCAAGTCGACCTTTGAGATCACCTGGCATAACTAATAGATAAGGTATTCTGGGTTTCCCCCGCGGCAAGGAGTATGGGAGTCAGAAAACATTCGAAGCCGACCCTGTAGGTTCCGTTATTCTAGCAAATTGACCATACAACATTTAAAATGGGCCCTACTGCGACCAATTCTATTCATCTGCGGTATGTGAAATGTTAGAACTTTTAAAAACTGTGGTACCTTGTGTAAGAATTACATATAAGTGATAACCATCGAAAATATTTACTGAATTAATGACTGTTAAAATATTGCACCTTCTTTTTGGGCCAAGTTTTGTTGCAGCTATATGGAAACCGCCAGTTCCTGCATTAAATGCTATACAATATTTGCGTTATAAAAACATGTTCATCTTTCATCAATTGTTTATCTGCCCTTCTCAGTTCGAAGCTATAAGCCTTCAATCTATCGTGTTCGCAGTTTAAATACTTCGAAACACTCGCTCATCCAATTGGCACCCGGTCCGCTCGTTGCTATCGGTTATGCTTTTTACGCAAACTCGTGGCACTCAGATACTTAAGTGTTTCAAAATTTATATCCTTAGTACTAGACAAAAAGTTGAATCTCAACCTCCTCACTGTTGTGGCACTGGTGTTGTTTAATTTGCCTCAGCCAGGCTTGTATTCTTACGCCACTATGACGCAACAGTTCGACTGCATTGATGAACCTTAATTCTCCTTTTTTTGGAATGTTTAAATCATCCGAGGGTTATTTTATAGGATGTCATTCAGGTTCTCCCAAAGGTGAAATAACAAAATACTTCAGTGCCAAAGTCCACCATTAGCTTAGGAAACGGCCGAGGGAAAGCACGAGTAATTTTTTGTCGTTTCATAGGTGTCCAATTACTCATGACCTCACTTTTCTTCTGAATTAATCGGTTTGTAGGTTGAGTTGTTCCTCAAACCAATAAACGTAATTCCGTTTGTAGAGCTTAAAAGGGATGTAATGACTCAATGACAACTTGCAGGGGGGGGGGGGGGGAGTCAGCACCTTGACCGAAAGGCGATCTTTTATGCCTATGCCCTATGTGCCCTAACGGGGCAACCCCCGGAAGGTTGGATGAGGCGAATGGATCCTAAGGGCTGCCGGAACGTTGCCACGAGAGAACATGTGGCAGATTCCCTACATTTTTCCCAGTTAGAAGCACCCTGGCGGAAGCTGGCTCAGCCCGATTCCTCTCCCGCGTCTTCAGGTTCCTACTCCCAAAGTGGGTGTGGGAATCGGAAACTGGCTCCCCATCTCCTCGGGCTTGCACCATTCCATGGGGAGCCGGAAACCGGTAAGCTCGCCTTCCAATCTGGAAAAACAGATTTCTAGACCTCATTTGTTTCCCCTGCCAGGCTGCTGTCGCGACGCTCGCCTACGTTTCCAACCCTGAAGGGTAATATCATATTTAATAAGCATTAAATTAAAACTTATAATAATGCCGACCAATCATCTCCGTTGTGTCAGGTATTTTAAATGATCTCCATGAACAACAATACATTTCCGACATCTTGCCCTGTATTGTCTGTCACGGTGGGGATTCTGGCACGTCAGAAGATGGTTTATTGTGTGTCAGAGCCTGGGAGAAAGGATATGTACAGACGATCAGAACGCATCACAGGGAGAACTACTACGATGGGTCTCTGACAGATGCAGGTAGTTCTTTAGCCGACTGAGTTCCAGGTCGCCACAGAGTGCGCTCACCAACCAGGTCCAGCTGATCAATCAGTCCCCCTGGCGGGCGCCTAGATGAACACAGTGCCTTCCCTCAGTCAAATACCGTGTTTTCACAGCGCAAACTTCACCGCAGCGCATCATACCGGCGACCCCGCTGACGCTTTCAACCTGGAAAGTCCGGAGAGAGAGAGAGAGAGAGAGAGAGAGAGAGAGAGAGAGAGAGAGAGAGAGACTGAGAGAATAAATTGAACGAAATAAAAAGGAGTGATTCCCCAGCAGTCCCGGGAAAACCCCCGAAAACAAACCAAGGACAGCAGGTCAGATTCTGAAACCCCTGCTTCTAAGCAAGTCGAAAAGGTTATTCTTCTTTATTTTTCCTTTTGTCCTGTGTCTTGGACTTATGGGGAACTTTAATAACACTTGATATTTTTATCATCAAAATAAGTTATGCATTTAATAAATAACCTTATTTCTTGAACTAATAAAGTGAAATATAGACTATTGTTAATATTAACAGCTTAAAGCGGGAATTTACCCCTTTCATTATGATTTAAAGAAATAAGCTTCGTAAGTTTACAACTTACTCTGTATTGATAAAGAATGTCATTAAGTTTTAATTATTAAAGGATTTAAAGTAGCATGCAACAATACGCTGCATAATATACAATATAGTATCACGGGAGAATCTGCCAGAATCATACTCGCGGAGCTGTGGAGGTTCACAGTTATGTCTCATATAAATGCCGAAGATGTATTGCTGCTGTTGGGAATTTTTTTACACATCATATAACACAACTTGTTAGTCATAATTATCATTAGTTTTCAATATTACTTTATCCTGTGGGTAAATACTCGTAACATTATACCCAGATACGCTATCTTTCTGTTCTCATCGTCATCATCGTCATCATCATCCCATCTCATAAGAAAATGTATTACTCCTACGAAATCAAGTTGGATATAAACCTATCATTTGCAGACTTTTCCAGATCGAGCTTGGGAAACAGTACTACCAAGGTATCAATCCATTCCCGTACTTCCCGTCCCTTCGTGACCACCAAGGTGGAAAACCAGTAGGGAAAACTGTTTCCACCTAGTGTATGGGCACGGATGTGTTAGCAGCTAGGAAGGAAGGGAATACTCTTCACAGTGTTCTTCCCCAGGCCTATTCTAAACGACGCACTATCTCATTTCTTACTTTGAAAGATATATTTTAGGACCACTTTCAGTTTTGTTGCTATCAACACTTCAAAATCTGAGAAGATTGAACTATTTCATCTCATCACGTTGTAAAAAGGCAGTAGCGATTTTAAGTTGCGGAAAAGAAGGAAAAGAATAAAACCAATCACTAAACGCAGAGCTGAGGGGAATTTGATGGTAAAAGAATACGGAGCCAAAATCAGATTAATATTAGTTGAGCAATTTTTTTGATTGATAAGATAATAAAGCAGTTTATTACGTTTCATAGATGCTACCTTTAAATATTAGAATTAATACAGTTTTACATGTCACTGTGGACATCTAGGAGACGGATTTTATAGTTGCGCGTTAATTCAGAATGCAAATGTACGCCAGTATGAACTGCACGCACCACTCCCGTGGTAATATACTTAATGTGTGCAGAAGGCAATCCTGGATCATCCGATAAATAATTTTATCCGCCTTACAAAAGACATGTGCATACAAAGGCCCGTAAGCTGGCGATTGCGGGCAAACGGAACCGCCTTCGTGATCCAAACGAAGCTTATACAGTCTCCTTAGACCACGTTCGTGATTTAAAGGAGGGGAACTGAGAACTTGGCTGTCATCGTTAAGTTATTTATAGCTCAAATAACGAATGGGCGTGTAAAAATTTTCCTATGGTCTTTAACAGTTAATCTCTGTTCTTATTTACTTTAGTACCAGCCGTTAAAAATGAACTAGAAAATTAGAGCAAGAGGAGAAACCTTTCGTGTAAGGTTTGTGCTGCAGTATTCGGTTTTTTAAGGGGGTTAGCCGAAGTAATACGAAAAGTGTGGCTCGATAGGCTCGATAGTATCTCAAGTTAAGAAAAATTCCTAAATTACAATTTATGAATTCAATATGTTTGAATTCATTGCAGAAAGCATGAAGTTACAAGTAAGGTATAGTATTGATACATATTGTAATTTAAAACTCTCTATAGCTTTTAAATTTGGTAATTTTAATTAATAATTTTACCAATAAAAACGCTCTCTAGATAAGCACTTAAATATATTTCTGCTGATGAAACATTTTGGTAATAAAATTTCCTAATTATCAGCTTTTAAGAAAGAAAACTACTGGCGGTAAGAATTGTGTTTATAATTTCAGGATAATAAGTTAGATATAAATAGATACTGATAAGTATAGTGCTACTGAAAGGACAGTTGCAATATTTTTGAAAATGCTTGTTCTGGTTTTGATAAGCACAGAAAATTCAACATAATAATCCGTTTCGAGATCGAAAGAAAAACGTAGGAAACAGAAAGCGAGCACAAATGTAGTTGATGGCCACCTAATCTCGTGCACATGGGCCTTCATGCTGCTTTTATGTTATCACTGGCACATAAAAGGTGTAGACCATGGACATTTACGATTCACAGGCACGTGTAAACTACAAAGAAAGAACTTATATTTATCATTTTCATCTGTGAGTAACCTTAAGCTTGATTAACTGTGCGACAGTATCACAAGTTGCTACAATTTCATAAAAAGTATATAAACTTCTGACAAAAGTATGTAGGTACTTCAATTTAGTTGCGACAAATATTGAGATTAGATCCCGAGTTCTGTTTCTGGCCGCAGTATAGAAGTTTCTGCTTAGTCAGGATTATTCCCTGGTCCGTAAGTAAATGAGAGTGTAAGTGTATATGCCACAATGTCTGAAACATTAAACGAGTGAGCTTTATTGCCGATGAGCAAAGGAGTTACTGTTGTTTCCAACGCTCCCCATATGGCGAAGCACCTTAGGGAGAACCTCTAACACCAAGCAAAGACTGAACCATTAATTAGCTGGATGCACCCGTCAAAAGTTTAATGCAACCTACATAGGTATCGGATAAAAGAGTATTTCACTTTAGTAAAACAACCTGTTATTTCCAGGAGAACGAAAAAGCAAGCAATTGTTTACCAAATTGGTGCATGATTGCTATGAGCCTATATAGGCAAAACAAAATGTTCGTATTGTACGTATAGCGTAGTTTTATAATAATTGATTTCCACAAACGCACATACTATTATGTTCCACAGAAAATTCAAGAGGCTTACATAACGGTTTCATATAATTTTCTCGATTGTGTGACATTGGTATTCAAACCATTAGAGCATTTTCCGTAAATTTTAAGCGGGAGGTACACTTTAAAAATAGTGTAATTTAATAAAATAATTTATATTTCAGCGACTGAAATGAAGTACTACAAAATTTTGCGCATTTAATTCACACTTGTAGTCTTTGGTTTTAAGCATTGGTTTAGCACTGCAATACTTTTACCCAGAGACTGTAAACCTCCTTTTTATTTTTATTTATTTATTTTTTTCAATTAAATGGTTTATGCAATCAAATACTGCATACAGCTAACTGTGTATTTGCCCAGTTGATTTACTCATACGTTTAGATATGTATACACTAAAATCTCTGAGGAGTTAATAATTCTTTTTGTAATTCTCATAATTCACTTCAATGTAGCTGATTTGTATAGTCATTAACATTTTAAAAAATTAATGACATTAGATAAAGCTTCTAATGCATGTTATTGTTGTAAGTAGGATAGATTGTCATTCAATATCATATGCAAATACTTCTCAATATAATTTTGACTTCACGAAAATCATACGTAAAAATGAAAGTTATGGAAAATGAGTAGCAAGTATAACTGGGAACATGACATATACACCATATGCAATTATTAAAACACGTTACCTTCTGTCTTTGAAATATCTATTTATTTGTAAGCTAAAAGAAGTTAATTTCACTCATTACCCAGCATAATTTATCCTATTAAGAATGTTGAAAAAAAAATTAAGGAACCTGAAAATGTGGACAAAAAATAATACCTAATTTCCTGCGCAAATTAAATTTCACCTAATGCACTGCTATATTCATATGTTCCCCTAGTTTAAAACTAGTCTGATTCGGCTTATAAGAGGGAAAGGCTAGCAATGAAATGCATATATAGTTTCACTCATCTTATTCAGACGTCCCATAGTACTAGTAAAATCAATGGGTGGTTATGGCGGTAGAATTCAAAGGACACGTTACAGTATTTTGTGGAATAAACGGTTGGGAAAACACGAGTCTGTGTGGCGATTCATCCACCACAAATCCCACACGCGGCCCCTAGAATCGAACCGGGGTCACCTTGGTGGGAGTGCAGCAGTCTGATCACTCGCCCACGGCACCATCTTCATAAGCACTAATAACCGTTCTCTCAGTCCATGTGCAGTGTTCAAAGGAAAATCGGAATTAATGAGACACACACGTGGAGCAGTATCACAGTTCAACTAACTCTCTCACATCAAAGAATTTACTGCATCATTACAAATTAAAGCGTCATTCACACTGTAAGCGTCGAGTTTTGCAGTCATTTCAAAAGAGTCGAACTATTGGTGTAATGAAATACTGTGGCAAATTTTACGCTAGAAGATAGAAGGAAAAAGGTTCCAAAAACATATGTTCACAAACATATCAATTTAATGAAAATTAATTGCTTTTAAGCTACATAATTCATGCAACTACACAGACTACTTCACTCATATTTCGTAAACACAAAATAAAAGAACAAAGCTGAAAAACGCCTTGCTTGCCTACAGAATAATTTATCGCGTCCTAGGATTTGATAAACGTTCAATAATTATCTGTCTTCCATGTAAGAACCCAACCTCATGCAGTGAATATTATCTGTCATGTGTTTCCAATCGAAGGAAGCTCAACACAAGAGGGCAGTTTTAGATCTTGGTCAAATGTCATACGTTTATTAATTAACGTTGTTCTTCCAGAATATTTGAATGTTTACTCTGTAATTCTGTGATATTTTATCTCTGATTTTAAAGGTAGGCATTATTTCTTAATTCAGTAGTTGGTACTAATGGTAGACTTCGATGCGACTTAAGAGTCGTATTTATAAACCTAACGTAAATCATTCGTGAAATTACTGGATAATCTGAAGATTAAATTACCTTAGCTACTTCATATTAGGTCATTCCAATTTCAATCAAGAACATGTGCTATAAGCCTCTGACGAAAAAACGTGTACGGGGTGTTCTGGTCTTTGGAAGCGTGAGGGGGACAGTGCCCCAGGGCTGCTCACGATGATGTCCTAAATAAATCTACTATCTTCATTAAATATATTGTGCAAGATTAGTATCTCAAAATTGCTAGCACAAGATCCTGTGTCCCGAAGTCACGGGTTCAAATCCGACGGAGGGTGATGGATTTTTTCAAATTCAATATATTTCATCATCTAGCTATGTGATGTAAAACTCTTGGTACGGCGTCTCCGTGGACATCCATAGCAGTGTTTGTTAGTACATAACTGCCTTCTTCTCTAAACGCATATCCAATATGTGAAACATGCAGGGCTATTCTGTAACTTCGTTGTTAAGAAGGCAGTTAAAATATTGGTTAAAGTTGAAGAACTACTCTTTACAATGTGTCGTTGATTGCCAATTTGTAACTCGTTTGTTATCGCGATATATAATTCTTGAGGGCTGTTAGCTAACTGGAGCAACTAATCGAAAATTCGTCCTCTGTACGACATCGTTTGGTTTCCACATTGTCACCAGCGCAATATCGACTAGTGAATTTACGGGCGTCTCTCTTCCCAATTCAGAGGCTCTATCTAGCATGTGAACAAAGAGTTCATGGACGCGGGTATAGTAAATAAAACATGATCACCTAATTCACGCTATCGCTGAGCTTTGTAACATATTTTTGCACCCTATATACTGATCTCAAGGGAGTTCAGCCCCATATGTTATTACGAATTTCTGCGCTCTCTGCTTCAATTATATTTGAGTAAATTTTGGTCCTTCTACTCCGTTTTGGATAGTTCCTTTTATTTTCTCACTATGAATTTCATACAAAAGTGCAGAATATGAAGGTAAGGGATATGGATCTGTATCCCACTCCAACTACCACATCTACGATTATTATAAAAATACTCGGCGCGTATTTTAAACAGTCCTAGCATAAAATTAATAATTTTGTATAAAACAGAAAATGTTGAGATATGTTTTAGAAATAAAAGTTAACAAAAATTAATTTTTAGTCTAGAATGACCAAATTACTGAACTGTTGCTTAAAGTATTAGTTAGCCAAGTGGAGAGCAAATATATTATATATGTAGCCAGAGGTGCAACTACAAGTTTCAAATCAGAATATCACGTGGTTAAAATTCTGGCTATGACGAATTTGCATTATTTTTTAATTATACTTTGGTGCAAATGTTATAACATAAGGATTCTCTATATCAAAGTAATCTTTTCTCCGAAGCTGTATTTGCTTTATCTATCTACAACTATTAAAATAATGCTTCGTTATTGAGCAAATGCTTTTACTAGAATATCTTATATTCGAATTTGATATTTTGTGTTCTCTTAAAAAGTAAAATACTCGGACTATTTTTGAGGCATTGAAATAAAGGAAAATGTATACTTTGGAAATAAAACTTTCAAGCTAAAGCGAATGCTGACAACTATTTTGAAGTTCTCAGGAAATGTTTATTATTTCTTCTAATATCTGTAGAAGGGCTGCATAATCATAATCATCATCATCATCATCTCTCTCACTCTATTTCATTATCCTGACCAATTAGGCACTTGGTGTTCTCAAAGAAATTATCCGACACTATTTAAACAGCACTGCGATAGAAACATCAAATCCGTTACTAGGCGCAATGACCTCAGTCCCAGTTTGGGCGTTTCCATACAGTACAGAGAATCAATTAGATTCGTATGTATATACACAGTGTTTATCTGCTCTGTTGAAACATACTGACCAACGAGCAATTTGTCATGGGGATTTCCATAATCGTAAGCTTGACTATCTGAGAATGTATCGTCATCTTCAGGTCTAAATCATAGAAACCGTTACTCCTTATAACGTATTGTCCTAAGCTGAGTCGTAACATACCTTTTATCAAACGGGAGAATGTTGTGGATATCTAAACCACCGAACTAACTAGTCGTCCTTTAATATTTGCCAAGCATTTTTGTGCTGATAAAGACAATGCACTGGTAAATGTTCTGAGTATCCATTCATGATTGTCTGAATTTATCAATTTTCAAAATATTTATGACCTTATATTTGTTTTTCTACACAAAAGACCTGTTAGGAAAATAAACCTTTGGTTTTGTTATTTTGTTTGTCTGGGGGGGGGGGGGGATTGAGAAAATGTATTACTCTACATGACATGAATTAAAAAACTAATGCTTCTTACAAAATTTGAAATTTATACGATTTTCAGTTATATATAACCACCATATTTTAAATTCCTTTCACTCAGCATTCTTTTTTTTTTTCTTTCTTTTTTTCTTCTTTTTTTTTAAGTTTTTCGTGTAAATAGTCTATAAGGTGCAACTCTAGAGTGCATCTTTTATATACCAAGCTTCTACATAGTATAAGAAAATAACTTTAAACTGTTCATACTGTGGATCCTCATTTACCAATCTTAATCTTTTAAGTCATATTAATTTCAAAAATGTTTAAGAAATTCAGGATTTCAATAATTAATTTCCCTGAGCAAAAGAACCAAAGCAAATTTATGTAATTATTCAGCGTAGAAGTTTATGTATGAAAGGAAATTTAACGTACTAGTTATACGCGTTTAAATGACGTGAACTGAATGTAATTAATAGCCAATGAATAGTCAAATTCGAAATCTTATAAAGGTCCCTTAGCAGTATATATTTTGTAACATGGCAACTTTATCACAAATGGATGTTTATATATCATTTAGGAAAACAGTTACTTTTTAGAAGTTTCCCTAGGAAACATTAAGTATTTGTCGTGAACTTTTTAGTTTTACTATAATTTTCTATATTATCACGTAGCCATGTTTGACTGGCTGGAGGAGGGGAGAATATCTACTTTAATGAACAATGTACTTATTTTAAGGTCATATCTTTCCTTCCAGTTGAATTATGATTAAATCCGATAAATTCCTCTTGACTTAACATTGTGTATCATGTAAACTGCCCAAAAATGAATCACGAAATAGTAGTGTCTATATGTTGGGCGTAAATAGAAATCTTTAAACAGTACTTTTTGACACGGAATATAAAGGTAATAATGGCTTCTAAATTTACGGCTTTTAATTCCATTTAAACTTCAAAAATGTAAATAAATGTTATCTTACATTACATAGTCACCTAATGAGCAAATGTGGCTTAGAAATCTTGTTTCCTACGTCGCAGCTTCTATTAAGAATGCACGGGTTGGAGTTTCATACCATTTGTATAGTGTTTATTCTTAACAGCAAATAAGGTTTAAATTCCCTGTGAATCGATATACTATTTTAATATTTATTTAAATTCACAATGATAACTCGCATAGTAGCACGTGTTATGTTGTAGCATATGGGATTACTGAGCGCATTGGTTCCGCGGTAACGTGTGAGGCAAGCATTTGGAAGGGCTGAGTGAATTTCCTCGCGCCGGCCACTTGACCTTGGAACGCTATCTACGTTTTCCAAATAACATGGCGAATGCTGGAGTGGCCCCTCTGCTACCACGAATTTTCTGTATGTTTCCCACGCAATCCTTTCCTTTCATCTGTTTAATCTTAATATGTTTTAAGGTTGTAACACCAGGCAGAGTGATTAATGCATTGTGGCGGAACCGTGTGGGTTTCTTCCTGGTGCTCGGGTAACTGGTTGTCATTCTGGAATAGGGAAGCCAAAGCTTTATAAACATGTGTCTCATTATATGCTCTATGGATTCTTCGGTTTAGAAATTTTTTTTTTTTTTTTTTTTTTTTTTTTTTTTTTTTTTTTTTTTTTTTAAATTAACGTCCTCCAACATTGTGTCATATCGGACGAAATTAAGTTTAGATAATTTCATTGTTGAGTTGGAAAATCCCGTTAATTGCCACATAAACAATATAGCAGCGTAAATATATGCGCAGGAACACTATATGGAGCACTCCTCGTTAATGGGATAATCTGTAACATTTTCTAAGAACTAGTTTCAGGAATAATGGACGAAGTGCTGTGCATCCGTCCATTTCAACTCAGTATCCATTCGCAAGTCAGTCAGTCGCACATATTCAGCATTGTACTCGGGTACTGGTGGAGGGCGATGGATTTTCTTTTTCTTTCGTGCGTAAAATTCTTAACATGGCTTATTTCGGAAGCGAAGCATAGATGTATTTTTTAGACGTAGCGAGTGGCTGGAAGTTGCGCAGTGGTTTGTGGTGTGGTTCAATTTTGTTAGTATCTCTCCGACTTCCGTGCAGTAAACATCGGAAACACTACGCGATTAAGTACAGTGCCCAGTCGCATTATCAGCAGATTCTTGTTTACTTCAAGGAAGGAAACAGAGACGTTACTCCCACCATCAATGTGCATGACATCACTCGCGCAGATCCTAGCAAGGACATTCACCACATCTAAAAATACCTCTGTAAAGCTGATGGTTTCGTGTCATAGATTTACAGCACGAAAAAGAACCTCAACCTTATAAACAGACCTCTAAGAAAAATTAAGCGGTCTTTCACGCCCAAGATAGAATGGGACGCTGAGAACCATAGGAATTAAAGAGCGTGCACAAATAAAACTCAATCACAATTTTCCTTCGAATCTAGTAATTCTGGTTCTCTGCAGCACATGATCTTGACCAAGGAAATTGTGCTCCTAATCCTTAATTATATAATGGAGCAGAGCATTGTGATATTAGTTTTATTGAGGTTACCCAAACTTTCAAACAATAATATAAGAATAGTTTAGCAAAGTATTGCACTAGACAAAATACTGCGTTTACTGCGTTATGTAAAAAATAATTCAACAGAGGTTACATAAATTTACTTCAGGGTACTCGAAACTTTTTAACATATTATGAGGATAGCGTTTTACTTTTGAAGAACATTGTATCACATAACAAATAATTCAACAAATGTTGCTGAAATTTGTGAACGAAAACTAAAGTTAACTTACTTTGTACGAATTTATCTTTGTATTCACAATGAAAAACAAAAATTGTCAGTACTTTCTACTTTGGTATTAGAACTTTTATATTTTATGTTAAATTGTACACTACTAAAATCACCTGAACAAGAAACAGAGATGGATAATTTACGAACAAGCTGGTAATATCTTGTCCATGACTTGGCCTTGCCAAACGGTGATAATTATTATCTCTGGTTGTAAAGACTGTACTCGACGCACTCCAAAACCTTTCTTCAACAGTTGAAAAAGGCCCTCACATCCTGTACCTTCCGTCTTCCCTCCACATTACAGCAAGTTTTGACTGAACAGATGTTGGGGAAAACACTGAACTGCAGGCAGCTAAAGCACTGTGTGGCTGGATGTATGGTTTCTTGTTTACAAAGCAGCCAAAGATGGCTGAGCGGAGCCGAACCAAGGCATTCGGTTCCTGTTTAAAATGTTCTACGCTGTATAACCATATGATTGATTGCGCACCGACTCCTTCTAGTCAGGTTATAAATGATGTTTGGAATGCATAACCTCATAAGAGAGACAAGATCACTAGAACCCCACATTTTCTTTTTTCCTTGGTTATTTGAAGTGATGTTTTATTTAGAGATCATTGTCACCGAGATACTTTGTCAACGTCGCTATACAAGATGACCGAGGCAGTTGGCTGTATTTTTCATGGTTTTCCCTGGTCGGTAGGCAAATTATGGCATGGTTTCCCTTTTAGCATGATTTCCTTCCTCTACTTTCCTTTTCATTTAATTTCCCTTTCAGGTTTCGCAATGTCGTTCAATGCTGCAAAGATGGCCCAGTTGCTTGCTCCAACGAAAGTGTTTCTCGGATTCTATACTTTCTGTCTGGTTGTATACGCAGCTCCGGCAGAGGGTCAAAGTGCCAGGTGTCCTCTCCGTTCTCTGGTCATAGTCAAAGGAATCCAGTCCTTTCTTGTGCACGTCATCCGGATCTGGTAGCCATTCAGGTCTCTCCTTCATTCCTTTATCTCAGGGGTCACACCTTGTAAGTCCCAAGGGTTCACTATGGCTAACATGCGGTGTTTACTGGAGGCTCCTTCGTCTGGCTACTAACTCCTGTCTGCTTGCGACTCCTGTGGTTCCTTCGCTTCATCCTTTCCTCCAGGGAGCTAGTAGCTACAACAGATCTGTGTAGGTCGCAGTGCGTGAGGTGTCCCCCTTCGGGTGTGTCCCATAACCACCTATATATACAGAATGATATAAAAATAAAATAAAATAAAAATTTAGAATCCTACAAGTGACGACTGCACAGACATCTGCGTGCAAGGCATAGTTGGTTATTTTCAACATATCCTCTAAATGTTGGCATCCCACATTCACAAAACTGGAACAATTATTCGGAAACACGGTAAGATGTGGCACGCAGGGTGTTCCCTTTATTTCGACATCTGTCTGCTGATAATATGCATCTGACACTTTATGTTACATTTTGTATATTTTCCAGTGGTTGCGGGACCACCATTTTGAAGTAGGAAAATCATGGAACGAGCTTATGCACACAGATACTTTCAGCGCTGATGAATGTGACATTTGATTGCTGCAACACTGTGAATCAAATAATAGTAATACAGAAGGACCATTCTAAAACTCAATGTATGGTTTTAATTAGCCTACGAATTATTGCTCTGTAAGTATTTAGATAAGTTACATATATAGTTTTTAAATTATTAAAAGTATAACACAGGCACTTGGTGCAATAATTGTTGAACATATATGCATGCTTAACATACAAGTTAAATACAAAAAAAGAACGAACAATAAATAAAGCTATGAATAAATTGCTATTGATTAGCTGAATAATTGCATCTGACTTCGCGTGCTTTGGCCAGGAAATTGTCCATGGTTTGCAACTTCCTCTAGTGAGCCAGTAGATCCCAACATGCCAGTCTGATTCTACCTGGATTTAAAATGTTTATATGGATTTAAAATGATGTTGCCCCCCCCCCCCCACTATATACATTCCACCAAAATATATACCCATTGTTCATCCCCACCACTAAACGAATAGTTCTTCCTGCCAGAATCGTCGGTCATTTTTTGTGTACTGTGGCCTCCGAGTCTAAACCATGCCATTCCTGAGCTTTTCTTTAAAAGTATAAGTTCACTACAGTTACTATTCTTACAATATATTCAGTAGCGCCTGTGCATAACGGGTATTATTTAATCGTTGCACCAGTGCAAAGAGATTGCAGATTGGTATGATCACAAGATTGCCCGCTCGCATTATCAGCAGTGTCTTGTTTATTTCAAGTAGGAAATAGAGATGTTACCACCACCATCAATTTGTATGACGTTACTCGCGCTGATCCTAGCAATGTCATTCGCCACATCTAAGAAATACCTCTGTATAACGCTCTAGAAAACGGCTTTATGTACAAGGGGCTAAGCTTTGGAGCTGGACCTCGCCCAGTAGGACGACTGTGGAGCCTTCGTCTATCTATATCTGTAAACGATATGTGAAGCTAGTAAGCAGTTCGATTTAAATGTTTATTTGTCACTTAACGGTTAGCTTAAATTCGCAGACATACTGAGGCAAGTAATCCTGGCATCTTTAAAGTGACACACAGTAAGCCAAGCTTTAAAGAACTAAATAAGTCTCATAGTTTATTTTTCGTCAAATATTGTACATGCATTTATAAGGATTTTCGCAAAAGTCCTTTATACATTTAACATTTCAGGAAAATAGCATTAATATGCATATGGTTCTATAATATTTTGGCTCATTTTTATGGCAAGGGAAACACTACTGCTTATTGCAAATTTTAGCTTAAACATTAATGTAAGATATAAGATGAAACACAGATACCTAATGGAGTCAAAGCTAATACTTTTTGTGCTATATTTTATGCAATCCAAGACAATTTTACTGTAAACAACGTGATGTGGCTTCTATAGGATTATAAAGAGTATTGATCAATACATAGAGCGTCTTTTGCTATCGTGAAAGGGAAGGCATAGTAATGTAGGTGCCGTTTCAAAATGGGCTCTCTTTTAAAAAAATCTTGTGTTACACTCACATGACTTTGTCTACTCTTATACTATGTTTATAAAGTCTTACTCCTCTATCTTCTTCATGTTATTTGACATAAACATTTGCAGAAATTATCTTATTGCTAATTTTCTTGTAGATGTAAGGGAAATATGGGAAAACAGTAGGTTTTGAACGATAGTGAAATCTTTTAAAGCTTATCGCTATGTGAAGGCTTTGAAATTCCGTTCTCTTTCCACGGTCAAGAGATAAAAAAGTGAATTACAAATTTAAATTTGAGAAAAACCTAAGTATTGCAAAACTCACACAAATAACAAGGAACATGTCCAAAATGCTGCACTCTACAAAACTGCATTGGACATAAATTGTGTGTTTTAACGAGATCTGCATTTTTTGTATAGTAAGATTTTATCTATCTCTTACGGTTTAGCAGTTATGCAAAAGTCACCAAGAGTAAACAGAATTACATAAGCAATAGCCAGAAAATTCAAAATATAAATTTCATTTGCCACAAAAAAGAATCTTAAACATTTTAACACAACTCATTGGAGCAATATTTGAGAAAATCAAAATTTTCTACGTAAACCTAGGGATTTTGTTCAAAATCTTCGTGTCTCATTCCTGAAAGATATTAAACTTAAATACCAACTTTGGTTTTTAACTGACTTCTCGTTTTAAAGTTATGCTGTTCACAGGCAGACAAACACACACACACACACACACACACACACACACACACACACACACACACACACAAACTCACACACACTCACACATACACACAACCACAAACACACACACATGTGGACCTTTTTATAAAAATGTTATTTCTGAATTCAGGGGGCCTCAAAAAGTATTCCCGGTGGAATCTCTACATCGAAATTTTGGGTCAAATACAATATTTCCCCTAGATACTACAAGTAGTAGAGGAAGTAAAAATGCGGAACATTATTTCAGTGCAGGACTTATAAAATCATTACAATGTTAGCAGAAGTTAGCAATGATTGGATTTCTAACATTTACAGTTGTTGATTTTGAGCATAGCGTTTGCTGCAATAGGACGTGTTGATGTTCAATTTCCAGAAGTGTGGTCCAAATCTCGGCAGTGAAGGCGTGACTATGGCGTGCTAAGCGAACACTAACTCAGCTGCGACGCACGGCATCGTGACGTGAATGGCCACAGATAAGGCGATGCCGTGTTAAAGACTCTTCGGATGCGTGCCCCGTAAATAAAGTGACCGAAGTAGAAAAAGTGAAATATCTGCCGCTAACTCGTGTCTTCGCTTCTGTGTTACGAACAAAAAGTATTCACCCCATTCGATCCCGGGCCGGCGAAAAAGACAATACCGCGTCTGCCTTAGGTGATCCTATGATACCAACTGCAATTAACATTAATAGATGGTTTTGCCAACAGCACATATTCTATGGACAAAATTCGCGTAACACATTCATTTCTTTGCTTAACCATCACAAATGAGTATACAAGTCACAAAGGACAACACGCTGCCTGAAGGTATGGCAAAATATTCTTCGACGCAGATCTGAAAGAGCAACAACACTCGAACACAGAATGTAATGAAAATAAGGCACCTTCTTTAAACAAATGTTAAACATAGGGATTAGAAATATAGGATTTCGATCTGCAGCCAAAGTTAGCTTTATGACACATGCTTTACCTTAGGGAGGAAGGGATGAGGTGAGAGACTGCGATACACTGTCAGATCTGTTGGCGGCAGGCACAGCGCAGCGGAATTCCTATTGAACGTTTCCGGTCGCCCCCTCGATGGTTCATATCCAAGGAACAAACATTTCTATCTTAAAACCACATACACCGCTTATCACCGTCCACAGCGCCGGACCCTGCAACCCTGAAAGAGGAGGGGGGAAATGGGGAAGAGAAAGATCGTGGTGGTATATATCCTTCGCCATCCTTCGCCTACTGATCAAGAAAAACTACTAGTGATCCAACGTCATGATGCGCCATCCAACGGGAATTGAAAGCCGTTGGAATATTTGACGTAACTCGTGTTTTAGCAAGCGCCTGTAGTGTGTGTTTGTATAATCCTAAGCCTCACAGCTTCGTCAAATTCCAGGAGAATGACATCTCAACAGGCTGATGAAAAAGCTGAACGTATAGAGGTCTCTCCATGTCAGTATCTCAGTTTAATGATATTTTGATAAACATTTCTTTAAAACACGAGAATCACGAAGAAGTATTTTCATGTATGAGGTTGTATTAATTAGGGGACATATGAAAGAAATCTCCCCTTGAATACTTTGAAGTCGTCTTAAGGCGAATCTTGATCTTTAATTTACGTACTTCAGCTTAAATCATGTTGATATATAGGGGGTATGCGTACCTGCCTGCCTGCTTGCTTGCGTGCCTGCCTGCATGTCTGCCTGCTTGCCTGCCTGCCTATCTGCCTGCCTGTCTGCTTGCCTGCCTGCCTGCTTGCCTGCCTGTCTGCCTGCCTGCTTGCCTGCCTGCCTGCCTGTCTGCTTACCTGCCTGCCTGTCTGCTTACCTGCCTGCCTGCCTGCCTGCCTGCTTGCCTGCTTGCCTGCCTGCCTGTCTGCCTGCTTGCCTGCCTGTCTGCCTGCTTGCCTGCCTGCCTGTCTGCCTGCCTGTCTGCCTGCTTGCCTGCCTGCTTGCCTGCCTGTCTGCTTGCCTGCCTGCTTGCCTGCCTGTCTGCCTGCCTGCCTGCCTGTCTGCCTGCCTGCCTGCCTGTCTGCCTGCCTGCCTGCCTACCTGCCTGTCTGCCTGCTTATCTGCCTGCCTGCATGTCTGTTTGCCTGCCTGTCTGCCTGTGTTGTGGTGTGGTGTGAGGGGAGAGGTGCGGTGCGGTGGCATGCGGTTCGGCATGGTGTGGTATGGTATGATATGGTATTGTATGGTAGGTAGGTATGTGTGTATGTATACCAACGTTTTGCCAAGTACTGTGAAACGTTGGTATCTACAACGCCTTCTAGACCACGGCCTATAAGCCCGGAAGAACAAAACATATCTAACAGTCAAGTGTACCAAGGTTCGGCAAATTTGTACCAAAAGTACCCCGTAATAAAAATACAGCGAAATCAGAGATAAATTTCCTGATATACACACGATATGCAACCGTCTCTAATAATTCAATGTCATTAAAAATCTATGTTCGTAATAATTTGCCAGAAATTTCCTATCATATTCATATTCAACGACACGGGATTGAAATTGAGCGACATGAATATGAAACCTTTCCTAAATTCCTCCCGGTTATATCATTCTTGGGTATAATTTGTAGTACATGCTCTTCCATAAGAACAGCGAGATTTCCGAAATACCCTCCGCCCCCCCCCCACCAGCCATTCATTAGTGTTAGTATAAATTAAGTCAAAGTAATACACCGAAAGGAAATTCCTCTCTAGCAGTAGTTAAAAGCTTATGTATTCCTCAAATACCAAACAATACATCCAGTTGTATAATACACTGACATTTTCCTTGTTGCAAGTCTTGTATAGTAGAATGAGAGAGAGAGAGAGAGAGAGAGAGAGAGAGAGAGGGAGAGAGAGAGAGAGTAATGTTAAAAGGCAGCAGGAGCAGATAGGTTCAGTCTGTCCACAAACTGATTGCATATTTTTAAGACTTCTGAGTATATTGTATATTTCACAAAATTGAGAGAGATGACTCGGTGGTAACGTGTGAGGCTCGCATTTGGAAGGTCCTGGATTCGATTCCTGTCGACTGTTCACCCGGACCTCCGGTTTTTCGTGTGTTCCTTGGTTTGTAGGAGCATAATTTTCCCTTTCTTCCGTTTCCTTCTCATTTTTCACCTGTGCTTCTAGGTTTCGTGATGCATAACGGTGTCGGACAGATGACGCGGATGCTTGTGAAGGAAAAGAATATTCCCCGTGGATATTAGGGGGTTGCTTGGTCGACTGGGCGTTCATCACCCTCTCTAGGCAGCTTCAGCAGTGGGAAGGATCTTCCAGACAGAAACTGTTAGATCTGTCTGCCCGTGGCCTGTAGCCTCCTGTGGGTGTTGGCTACTATAGTTCTTTGCAGGACGCAGTAAGCGAGGTGTCCCAAATTCGTTATATAAGCTGTAATTATGTCTTACAATGCGTCAATTCTGTAGTGTGCCAAAAGGCAATATAACGCAATCTGAATTCGCTGTGCTTTACACTGTGGCGTCGGGCTCAGCGCGACAAAGAAAGGACGGGGGGGGGGGGGTGGGGGGGGGCAGCTACTTCACACCACATGCCGGGCCGGCGAGCGGGCAAACACGCTCCAAGTCAGGCTGCCTCGCGCGACTGCTGTGTTTATGTTACTGCTAACAATCGAAGCGGCAGAAGCAAAAGGGGTTTCGAGAACGTTTGCGAGACTTCCAGCTGCGTTATTTACGATATGTGTGTAACTCGAGAAAAGTCCATGTGACATCATCTCCAGTATATAAGGAGGGGAAAGAAGAGTAGAGAAGTGAGTTATAGTTATTGACATGATTCGGCCAGTATGTCAGTGAGTATGATACAGCTGTGCATGTGTGTGTGTCATCCTGTTGGTGCGCCGTAAGAAGATTCAACGTGATGCGAGTGATTGTAACGACGTAATTGGGGTATGAGAGAAGAAGTGAAGAAAAACACCGGAAGGACTGAGCAAGGTTATGAGAAGAATGGTTGTGAGTTGTGATAGCCCGAAAGACTGTATCTAGGCTGTGTTAACAACGAGAAGAAAAGACACTGTGTTTGTGGTAAAACTTTAGAAGACGATGGAGTGATAGAAAAGTAACAGGATTGATCTTTTGTCGCTTTATTGCAACATATACCAATCGAGAATCTATTGTGCTCTTATCATATCTTCTAATGGACTGAGTAAGGAATATATTCTACGTATCATTTTGTAGTATCAGGTTAATTTTCTTTGGGAAATCTCACATTATAACGAAACAGCTTTATAGTGACGCAGTAGGTAAAACAAATTACAATTCTGTGGATACTCTCCTGCTACAGTTGCATGTACTGGATGAACATGCAACTGTACAGGTAAGTGCATAAAGGTTCGCACCTTGAATCGACTTTATCAGATACCGTTCTGATGAAATTTATACACTTCTCTCAGTACAAATTTTGTTTATCTGTAAAAGTAACGCTGCATTAATATAAATCAATATTTTTGAACTGATTAGTAGGCCGACGTTGGTGTTACCGCGGTAATTGTCTCAGGTTTGTTACTGTGAGTTAGTTAGTTTATCGTGTATACAGGTATGTACCGCCGGGACATCCGAGGCATTAGCATTCTACAGAAACAACTAGAAACTTCCCTGTTTGTTTACGTGATGACCTGGTGTTAATTGCTACTCAGGAAGGACTCGTGCGTGTGGTCTAATGTTTAACTTGAAATCATGCAATTTTAGTAGTGCAACATTGCTTTTAAAGGGAGAGAATATGTAGTAAACCTTTCTCAAAATGCTATTTGGTAGAATTGGCTTAAAGGCTGGCGTTTATTTTAATTACAGTGCACGGAAAAAGTTTCTCCGTCATTACCCAAGCGCAGTATTTTACAGAAATATTTTTGGATCCATTATTGTTCTATGGTGCCATTTCGTTGGCATTCGTGAACAAAAATCATCAGAATCCTGCTCCCTTGAAGAAATGATGGGTGTGCGGTATACATTGAAACTCTGCTTTTGGCTCTAAGCCCTTGACAAATCAAATTATTGTGTTGTCATTCTGGGGCATCTCTTCCTGATTTCAAGCCAAGTCAGTGTATATTATAATTCAGAAGGAATAGCACGCTTTCTTTAGACCGATATACAGCGTGTACCTAATACAGAGAATTGGTTTTTTTATGTATTTCATACAGTTGGTTACTTTCGTGACCCACACACGTAAGGAATCCGTTCGGGTTATATGAGCATTTATGGATCAATCTCTAAGTTTTAAAATTACTGGTTTAAGTACAATTACCCCATTAGTAAATGAAGTCCTGGTACGGAATATATTAAAATATGTAACTTACAACGCAATGCAATGTGTCCGTAGAAGAAATCTTAGATTATTTTAGATAATCTTTGAAACGTTCCCCCTAAGGTCATGTATACTTCATCAATAAGAAAGCAATTCTGTTGTTCTCTTTGAACGTCTAAAATTTATTCGGACTGCAGAAGTTAAACTGCACGATTACATATTCAGAACTAGATACTTTAATTGGATGCTTAATAATACGAATAATGGGGAACCTGGTCCTGATCTCATGTTTAGGGATGAGATAAAGGCTCTGAATAAGGGATATGCTAATGTACAAAATAATCTATAGTGGAATAATGTTAATCGCCACCGTCACCGTGGCTACAACAACAACAACAACAACAATAACAACAATAATAATAATAATAATAATAATAATAATAATAATAATAATAATAATAATAATAATAATAATAATAATAATAATAATAATAATAATAATAATAATAATAATAATAATAATAATAATAATAATAATAATAATAATAATAATAATAATAATAATAATAATAATAATAATAATAATAATAATAATAATAATAATAATAATAATAATAATAATAATAATAATAATAATAATAATAATAATAATAATAATAATAATAATAATAATAATAATAATAATAATAATAATAATAATAATAATAATAATAATAATAATAATAATAATAATAATAATAATAATAATATTTTATTTTGTTTTATGAAGGTACAGATATATATATATCTGATTTTCATTGTCACATTATATATAAAGTAAATGGCCACCACCTCCTAGGAGGCTGAAATGAGAGAGCTGAAGGTGCCACACAGGTTCGCAGCTAGACAAACCACAGAGACGCGCGAAAGTCCCTAACAAGAATAATAAGTAAGACTTTAATCTCACTACTTGTTCTCTAGCACTCTGCTCAGTTCATTTGACGAAATATTTCTTGTAGAAAATGCCCTTGTGTTTAGTAAAATATCTACTTTATGTTCGGGGTTGAAGAAATAAATGTTACGCAGTTATTACTGAGAAACGAATGCTAGGTAGGTCTTTTGTGAACTTCTGAACAGATGTTTACCGGCGCCATCGGCTAGATCTGCTGGGAACAGACAAGTCCAGTACGTGCTTCAGGCCCACGGTTTTCGGTTGTATAAAACATGTCAAGCTATAGCACAGGCAGACATTGTAACATTTTAGTAACAAATATATTTACATTCCCTATAGTTTCTAATAAAAATATTACATATTTGAAGTTTTGGTTTGAGTCGAGCGTAGTTTAGTCAGGTAAAATCTAGGATGTTAGATTAGCAGCTTTGTAGGTAGGAAAATCGTGTTATCTAACTGTAAACATAATGGGAATTACCACGAATGAACACAATCATCCAAATAATTAATATTAATTATGGCGTCTCTCATAGCAAATTTACCGTGAACATGTCATCTGCAGGTTTATGCACCGTTCGTGATAGCAATTTCGTTCTCTGGTAATTAATAAGCCGTTCCTCAAATGTATATCTGACAGGATCTATCATTAAAAGACCTGCAACACAATCACTGTCCATCTCCCCGTTATCTGGTTACGCTTATTGGCTGCAGCATTGCCTAAAAGGACCGCGGGAACAACATGCGGACAGTGAAATGAATAATAACTATTCATCCTGCAGCTACGAAGCTTCTGCCATTTCCAATGGCAAAGACGCCCAAAATGCTTTACTTATAAATGTCCTAACGAAGATCCAAATGCTAAATCCTGAGTCGTGTTTTTGACAGCTACTATGTCTTCTCGAGTTATCTACATGAACATCAGTAGTAGGAATGAATGGCAAATAAATAAACTACGTTAATCACGATAGATTTAGCAGTAAATCCAGTAACTTGGCCTTCAATAATACGTATAGTAAGGAATCTGGAACTCATCTTATTTTGTTTATGGTTGAGGCAATGGTTCGGCCTACAGGAAGATGTTGATATACACAACAATTGATACTAGAGTAATAGACGATAATAAATAAATATATATAAAATAAAATAATATAATTAATAAATATATCTGGAGAAAATATTGAGTGGAAAGACACAGTCACCTGGCTATGGCTTCGAATGGACCAGGGACTCACTTGGAAACAACACGTATTCCAAATAAGGGGAAAAGCAAACGTTAAATTGGACAAGCTCTCTCTCCTTACAAACATGAACTCACAACAACCTCAAAATGGGACTAACAATATACAATACACTAATTCGCCCAACATCACGTACGCTGCTCCGGTCTGGGGCTGTGCCGCCAAAACACACATCAAGGGTTTACAAAGACTTCAGAACTAAATCCTGTGAAAGTGCCTTACACAGCTCCGGCTGACATGCTGCACTACGAACTAAAAATGCACACAATAGAACAATTCATTAAAAAGCTCTCCCACAACGCATAGAAAAGCTTACACAAGTACCACAATCCACTAGTAGCAAACCGAGGAAAATACACTATAGAAATTTACAAGCATGCATGACCATTACCGCTTTTCGATATAAACTTTACACAAAACAACACAGAGGTACAAGATTTCTTGAACAACCTATTAGTACACAATTGACACAGACTATGACTCAAGACACATTCCCTTATCTAATTCACGTCGAAACCTTCCTTTTTCCTTACTGTTTCCCTAATGACCAAGCTGTCGACGGGCCCTTAAACCCCACCCTACCCTACTCCTTACTGTTTCAGACCAAAGCCTACTACAGAGCCTTTCAAGTCCTTGGTGATAACCAAGGCGGATCGGGAGATCAAGGGCCTCCCACTAGCGTCCTACGTGCGCGGTGACAGTGGGCCACCGTATTATGGAGTAGGACACTCCGATGACAGAGCGACCTCCAAGGACCGAACGTCAAGAACAGCCGGCACTCCGCTGGGCCATCGCAATAGCAACATCCAGACAAATCCAGAACATCTAGCGCAAATACATAAAAATAACATAGTTAAACAGTAAACACGAGCTATAAGCTAACGAAAAGCAGGTCTATACCTGTAAAATACTAGATATAAGCACGAAGCGTGCACAAAAAATACATTTATAGCAGTAGGCAAATAACCAACAGTATTTACCATTAAGTAATAGTACGAGTATATAAGCTAACGACTGTGCAACACTAGACATAAGATTGCACGAACGAACATACAGTAACCAAATAACATTAAGAATGCTTATCGTTAAGCTAACGACTGGCAGGTTACCCGTGCAAACCTTACATAACCAACGCATGAAATTCGCTTGGTAATGTTCAGGTTTCATGGGCATTACCAAGAAGTACGAGTAAAATTAGACGCGCTCGCATGTAGTGCATGCCAGCTTACTAGCTTTCACATACTAACAGGGGTGCTATGCGGGACCGGACTAATGCACGATGATGCACGAAAACACACAGCAATGAACGGAACTAACACATGGAGGGTTTCTTTTAGTGAGTACATCTTCCTCTTTAGGGCGCAGGGACGCTCACACCGTTGGCCATAGCATGTGGGCCTTCGTCTGCAACCGGATCTTTCCCCTCCACGGTATAAAAAAAGTTTGGAGCACCCGCTTCACTTCCATATGTTCACACTTCAATACGTGACTTGCTGGCAAGGTAGTCCGCGGTTATTAGCCTTGCAGAAAGCATTGGAACATTAAATTAAGCAACGAATTTGTTGGAGTTGCAACGTTAAACACTATATCCACAATTGAATGTATTAAACTTACTTTCTCATTTCTTTCTCTATAAAATTGTAACACAAATGATGTATATTCGGGTACGTAAGAACCGTGACTGACTTCTCTGTTTGGTATAAGTTTTGCGTGAGTGACTTCAACGTCCGTTATCGCGAGGACTGCCCGCTCTGCTTTAGCCTTCACAGCAACCTCTCCCACGGTCTCGGGGAAAATAAACACGTATAGCTTGAGTGTGCCACGCGCTATTGGAGGTACTAACCAACTTGAAAATATTCTATTCCTATTGGAAAATTATTCATCTGCAACTAAAGTAAATATTATGTAATGTTGTTCATTACACTATCCTGAGTTACGAATACAAATATCTGCTATTGTACCCTTTGCATCCTGTATGCTCAACTAAATATCTCCATGAAGATTTAGTGATAGATAATAGGTTTTAACTATCTGCGTTTTGAATTGCTGCATTTTAAATTGGAATACAGAGCATTAATAGTGAAAATGTGTTCTATAATACACGACTCCATCGCAACGATGTTTAGTAACTAATTCATAAGCTTTGACCGAAAATAGGGAACGGTTGGAGAATTTTAAATATTATTGTGGCTTTAAATAAAGGATGCTCCATATGTAAGCGTGTGCATCGGTAGTGTAAATAATCGCAATGTTCGTATTTCAATCGAAATTCATTCGCTCTTTGGCCAGTAGTCATGAGAAAGGTAAGCCCTTTAGAGGTATGCTGTTGTATGTCATTTTTTAAGTTGCTGAACACAAAATTAATTAGAATTTGTTATGCTTTTTATTTGCCCTTTTTTAACCAGACGTTTTTGTCCGTAATGACATTTATTAACCATTGTCTGAAACCATCCACCTGTTATTGCTTATTCCTTCATCATTGAAAACCACTGTTCTTCCCGACGGATATAGACAGTAAGCTATTTCCAAAAAATTAACATAGAGGTTCAGGAAAACAGTGTGTTTGGTTGGAATCCGCAATTTTTATGTGGCAAGATTTGTGTATCTCTTATAGTTTAATAGTAGTAGTAAGTTATTCGAACCTTTTTTCCGAAAAAGGACTCCATGGGCTATTTCCAGAAAATTCAATATATACCCTTTATTTGGCTTATCAATATCGAACATTTCAGTTTATTAATAAAAATAGTTAAACAGTTTTTAAAAAGACAATACTTTTGAAAAAAAGTTTTGTTTTTTTCTTTTTGGTAGCGTGTAACGCACGCTTTTACTGCAGCCGGCATCTCAGGCGGTGACATTGGTGATACATAGAATGAACATGGAGCTGCCGTGGAATGAGATGGCGGGGGAAACCGGAGAACTCGGAGGAAACCCCCCCTGCACTGCCTTCCACCACAAATGCCACATGCGGTCGTCCGGAATTGAACCCGGGCCGCTTTGGTGGGAGGCGAATGGTCTAACTACTCGGCCACGGTACGGCCAAAACAAATCATTAAAGATAGCTTTGGTTGTACAAATATTCTTAAAATCGTCGTAACTCAATTTTAGCTGCTGCACTTAATTATTAGGTCTGGTGTCCCCCAAAGTCTCGCCTTTAAGTTATCCTGTTCTTTCTGCCTATGTCTGTGTTTGTCTGTCTCTCTCTTTCACACACAGGATTAGAAAACTTCTTTAAATTATTTCAAATTCAGTGGGCCTTAAAACAGGTGTTTTTAATGAAATATCGATATCGGATTTCTTGGTGGAATACAATACATCAGGCAAGGGCAAAATGGGCTAAGCTGGCCATTTCTATTCTCGCGTTCTCGCCTCCTCTGCACCGGCCCTTCACAGTTACTCAGGTTTCGACACGCCTCATTCAGTGGCGAGTGTTTCATGAAGAGTGGTATAGGGAATTTCTTGTAAGTTACAAGAACAGGAAAGTTTGCTGTTTAATATGCGCATTTCAATTTGCAAATATAGAGCCAATACAATATCAAACGCCACTTTGATCAGAAGCATAAATTAAACTTTGGTAATCTTACAGGTATTTATTTACTATTTCAAAACGTACTTTCGGAATACTCGTATTTGCAAACATATAAAGGGGACGATATGACTCCACCTTTTAGGGGTTTAGTTTCTTGTTATTTTATTGAATATACACTTGTATTTCGTGTTTCAAAGTTTGAACGCAATATTAATTTTAAAACCAAAAACCTGTGTTCGTCAAATAATTGTAAGATATTTTAAGGCTAAACAGTAATTGCACTTTACCACTTTATTTATTGTGAATAGAAACAATCTAATATGTTAATTCGTAAAAGGTAACGTAAGAATATTACTTGCGTAAGGTAAAGGGAGGTTATAAACTGAAGATTGTGTAATTTTCCTAACCAGAACAAGTGGCTGTAAGAATTATTGTGAGCAAAATATGTTTATTATAAGCCAAATATGTAATGCCAGCGTAGAAATTACTACCGCGCAGGTCAGACTTGCAGAGGTCCTAGCGGACGACAAAACAGCGGTTGATAGAGTTTTTAATTTTTTAGCGGAGTGCAATATCAATTTGAGGATTTAAATTTTTTTTGAATTATCTGTTTCTGCTTTTGGACGTATTTATCACCTTGTTTCATATCTGGCTATTGCCACTCCCTTTTGCCTTTGTAAACTTTTCTTCTTGCTAGTATTTTTATTTTTTTGAGTGAAATTTATATCTGGCTATTGCCATGAATCTTTTAGGGGCGCTGATGACCTAGAAGTTGAGCGCCCTTAAACTAAATCCAATCCAAACCGCGCAGGTGGAACGAAGCCACCACTCTGCTTGCCCGCCTCCGTAGCGTGATGGTTAGTGTGTTTGCCTCATGCTGAAGAGGTCGCGAGTTCGAATCTCGCTTAGGGTAATTTATCCGGATAAGGTTTTTTTTTCGAGGTTTTCCCTAATCCAGAGAGGACGTACGTCGGGTAACTTAAAGCTCTATAGACCTCGGGCTCATTTAAGCATCATTTCACCGTCCGAAATGACATTACGTTGGAGGACGTTAACTTTAGAAAGAATCGGTATCTCCCCTCGCGTGCCCATGCCTGCAGTACATCCTCTTAGCTACTCGACACGTGATAGACAGAGCCCCAATTTCAAACCAGTTTTGTTGATCTGAGGATCACGGGTAGTTTTCGGCACCTTTTTGGGAACATAGCATATTTTCAACCCAAAGGCGCAAATAGGGGCTTAAATCATTTAACACTGCGATATTATGGTGAGTCGTTACATATGGTGTACATCGCACCAAACTTCCCTCCAATTCAGCTGAACATATTTATCACGGAATATTCTTGGTATGATTTTAAATAAACTTGGTAAATGTGATATCTGGGGTCTAGTCAAGAAATAGCAACAAGTTTGAAATACTTGCATCACCTTTATTTTCTATAGGTAACTATTAAAAACCCTAATTTACACAATAACATGTTTGGCTCATTTGTGCAAACTACGGACACTTATACAGGTGATTTATGAAGAACTGACACATTTATGTATTTGATTGTTTCAAAACGAGTTATGCTAGTGACAACTTATACCTGAAATTTAGAGGAATTTTGGCAGATTATTTACCTCTATAGCAAATGTTGAATATGTCCTCCATCCTTCGCCTACCACCTAGGCGGCCCGGGTTCGATCCCAGGGACACGCATGTGGTATTCGTGGTGGACGAAGTGGCGTCAGGGCGGGTTTTCTCCGGGTGCTCCGGTTTCCCCCGTCATCTCATTCCACCGGTGCTCCATCTTCATTCCACGTGTCATCAGTGTCACCGTCTGCGGTGCCGTAGTAGTAAAAGCGGGCGTTAAACACTACAACAACAACTCCTCCATCCTGCACAACTCAACACCCCATTCCATGTTACCGGCCGCTCGTTGGAAGGCTCTGTTGTCAATAGCTTGAATCTCTTGCGGAATATTGTCCTTCAGGTCGTCCAATGTCTGGGGACGTGTGGCATAAGCCCTGTCTTTTAAGTAACCCCACAGAAAGAAATCCGGTGATGTCAAATCCGGAGATCTCGGTGGCCACTGCTTCCAGGAAATTATCCGGTCGCCCAAGATACTTGCAATTAGTGCCATGGATTCATTTGATGTATGGCATGTAGCCCCGTACTGCTAAAACTATCCTTGACGCAGTTCTACATTGTCTAGTTGCTCAGTAAACTCCATGAAAATCTGTCGGTTTCCTGCAATGTTCACACGTGCAAGGAACCTCTGCACGTTGGATTGCACCCGGTGCGATTTTAAGTTTTGAGGAGCCCTACGTCAAAGCACACGATTTACGTAATTTTTGTTAAGGGGGGGGGCGGCAAATGGAAATTGACATTTGTGCGACTTGCAAAATATGACGAACATCCTAAATTTAAACCCTGATTTCCTTAATTTGATGGCATTAAAAGTCTATCCCTTACGAAATTTATTTTTACTTGTGTTTTTTTGACCTTCTCTGCAACTAGGTGATTAAAATCTATATGGCAGTAATTCCTACATTTTAGAAGGTGTCAACATGAATTAAATTTTAAAAAATTGAAATAATTGGTCCCACTATTCTCTCTGTGGATATTGCACACCAAACTCCAATTCACATGAATATGTGCATTTTCGCTGGCCCAATAGCGCGAATTTGAGTTCACAAAGCCGGATAAATGGAACCATGCTTCATCTGTGAACCATGTGATGGACAGTATGGCAGGATTTTGCACAATAAACGCCTGACACCAACGACAATATCGGTTGCCTATCCTTATCTGGTTCCTGGACAACCATAATTACCTACGGCTTTAGGCCTAAACTTTTCGCCGCTCTCTGATAGATTGAGTAACTGCTCCAGTCTCCTACGACAAACATCTTGATTTTTGGGTAACTGCTCCAGTCGTGCTATCAAGCCAAGAACAACCGTGGGAAGCCTAGATGAATGATATTTGCCTTTTCCACTCAGCAGAGAACCAGCTGTTTCCAATTTCTTCACCAATCCCATTCTTGTGGGAAGGATTCCAAACATCAAATTCTCTATGGTATGCCCTTTGAGTAGCCATATTTGATTTCGTAATCCACATTTAATGTGCACTCCATTTTTAAGTTGACTAGAACAAAATCTCAAAAACAGTTACTGATAATGAAACTAACAATTAGGAATAAAACATGAACATATTACACATCTAGTGACAGTCAATCGAAACTCCAGAAGTTTCTGCTTAATTTGATGCTAAAATTGGGACATTGAGTGAATTTTGAACAGAATGATTAAATAAAGAAATGTGTTAGTTCTTCATAAATCACTCTGCGCTAGGGATAGCTATCCGCGGTTTAGGGGTAACATGCTAGCCTCAGATTCCCATGGTCCCGGGTTCATTCCCGGTGGAGTGCGGTGGATTTTTACGCCCAATATAAAATAGGACGCTAAGAACCGTAGCAGTTAACGAGCTCCCAGAAATAAAAGTTTAAATTCAGTTTACTTATGCTATGGAATTTAATGAAAATTATAGGCTCGCTCACAACTCCTACAAATTACCTTCAACATATTTTCAAACTAATTTATGTAGAACTCTATAGTTGTTAACCCATCTAGTCAAAATACTATAGGACCTGCAAAAATCATAAATCAACTTACAAGTTCCAGAAAACGCATGATAATGTGTTTGTAACGCTTGTTCCAGTTTTAAAAAGTGAACCTGGTTAAATTTTTATGTTGCAGCATGTTAAGTAACTCTCTCCGCAACCAAAAATATGTCATGAGTATGCCAGGGATGTCAAGAAAGGTATAACACATTTCATAGCCTGCTGCAATCGAACACAAATAATAGTGCTTAAAGCGCTAATAAATGTACTTTATAGATTTTACAATATATTAGGCAAAAAACTGAATGTACTTACATGAGCTGTAAGTGCAGAACTTGCAATTTAGTACACATGTTTCTTTTAGGGATTGATATTGAGAAGTGAATTAATAATGGCACTTAATTATACTGTAAGCATATACGTAATGTTATGTGAATAGTTTGTGTGCACTGTAGCACATACAAAGACTCTGAAGCACCTATAACGGCAATTTCATCGAGAATACTATCTTCAAAAATACCACGGTCATATTCATGGCCATAAAACGTAACTTTGGATATAAGGTGCAATCAAAGAGGAAGCACGCTTCTGAAAACTGGTAAGCGTTCTTAGAAAAAGAGATCTATAGATAAAATTGAACCCATTTGAACCTCCTTTGCAAGAAGCAAAAGATAACAAATCTGAAGAGTTGATTTGTAACTCCAGCTTCCTTGTGGCATGGTCCATAGTGCGCAAAAGAGATTGCACTTGGGAGGATACAAAATTCAGTTTGTACATGAATCTTTCCGCCCTCGACGATAAAACAAAGGATTGGTTTAAGCAGCGAGCGCCTTGGACAAAATGTACAAACAACCTGTACTCACAACATTTGTGTTTCTCTTACGAAACACTCCACACATTAACACAAGTAGAATCCTGTCGTATGTGTATGAACAAGGGCATAATGGCCCTAAGTTAATATCTACCGTGGCTTAATGAAGAGTGGTTGGATAGACTTTTTTATTTTTGTCGAACCTACCATGAGTACTAGGCCGCCTCCGTAGCGCAGCTGGCAGCGCGCTTGCCTGTGGCGCGGAGGACCCGGGTTCGATCCCCGGTACCAGCATGGGGATTTTATCCCCTCTGGGAGGTCTGGCACGCGGTGCACTCAGCCTCGTTAGGTCCCGGGGGGACCAATTGAGGAGCTACTTGATGGAGAAGTAGCGGCCCCAGGTCGAGAAGACCGCATAACTGGCCGGGAGGGCTCGGGGCGCTGACCACGTCCCACCCTCCAGTACTGCACCTCACCAATGACGCCTGTAGTGGGCAGAGGTGGGGGACGCAGCGGCTGGGCGGTAGGCCTTGGCCCTTCGTGGGCTGTCGCGCGGGGTTTACATTACCATGAGTACTGCAACATATCGAGATATTATTGAGTTCTATGTTGTGCTTCGGCTTCCAACTAGAACCATTTGTCAGCAAGACGGTGCTCCTCCTCACTTCGCATTAATAAACAATTTACGAGGTAATGGACTGGCAACGGATTCGAGATCAAAGCGTTGCCATCGAGGTCACCGGATGCAATATTGATGGATTTTTTTACGACGGTTCGTAAATGACCAAGTGTGCAGAGCACCTATGGCTGACTTCTATTATTTTTCCAGGGCATATTCAATTTTGGGACTGAAAATGTAGTAACCAGAGTTAGTAACCAGAGAAATATCTGGATAAGATTGACAACAGACTTGTCATGATACAAATGGTATGGATTTTAAAACCAATTGAGGAATCTACTAGCAGCCTTAAATATTATCAGAGCATTTTAAACATCAATTTATTTAACTTTTGTTTGACACGTATCATTTACATTTTCCATGTTTTAAGTGAAATACCTGTATATGTGTACATAATTACCACAAACGTCGCTGGAAGTGGTCAGCTTGTTAACTTACAGTTCAACACAAATGCATCGTGCTTTCAAAACCCTTCATTAATGCTCCTTATTGACATTTCAGCACTTGAAACGAGTAAGTGCATTTGAACGTTTTATTACCATATTAACCCTAACCTTGAAGGAAAACCTCTTCTTGCAAAAATGTTCCCTTGTAATTGTATATAATTGTATATAAATTAATGTATACCTCTTCATTTCTGCTTGAAAGTGTGCTCATAACTATAACTTTACAGATGATTATCACTAACGAATTCGGGAGCTAAAAATAACCTTTCTCTAAGATGTAGGAAGCCGCAAGTGTTTGAAATAAAAAGTGTTTTATTTACGAGAGTAGATTAGTACTCTATCTCGGTTCTACACGGTACTCAATTCATGTTGTTTTCGCCAGATATTACTCAAGTTGTAAGCAAGATGCAAGTTAGTGGTAATTTTGGTGTTATGTGATTGCAAGATTGTATCTCAAGGTGGATGGGTCAATTATATTCACCATGCCAGGAAATGCACGTGTCATTCGTAAAAAGAAAAACTAGGAAAGAAGCTTGCGCACCTATTAAAGTAAAGTTGAAGGACGGATACATTTTTTGCTGCATAATTGAACATCGCTTGTAGCTGCATTAGTGAAGTTCGTTCCGCTGCAAAATGTTGCAAAATTACTGGTAATATCGGGGAAACACAAGTTTATTAACCGCTGTAACAGAGGTGCTATGCTTCCTCTTGAGCTATCTATGCATTTAGCGTCAGTATACAATATTAGGTAACCCTAAGAGAGCTTCAGTAATGCTTATGTACACTTTTCGCAGTAAAATACCATTCAGTTACCTTTCATTTTGCAGTCGTATGCAACTAGCAGTTTACAGGTAATGGAAATAAAATCAGTGCTTACAGCCTAGAACTAAATGTACAACAAAGACCTGCCCATTTTGAGCTACTATTATAGTAGCAGCTGTCCGGCACGTAGTTCTACTTCTTACCACTTGAGCGCCACTGCAGGACCCTTCAGCGGCTGCTAATGCGTTGCAAATTATGCAATACCTGCCCGGCAAAACGCCGTAAACACCCTTCTTTGAACATGTAAATAGAATAAATTTTATACAATCATATGTGACTTACGATTGACTTAAAATATTCACTAAATACTCACGCATTTATTGAAATAAATAATCTTTATATACGTTTTAAAACCCATCTAAAGAATTATATTTACCATAGCACATCCCTCATTCCTTCTCTAACTTATATCAATATTACAAAGAGAGAAATTGTGTGTACGTGAGAGAGAGAGAGAGGGTGAGAGTGAGAGAGAGAGGGGGGGAGAGTGAGAGAGAGAGACTCTCGAAAACCACTCAACATATTTCATTAATTCCTTAAGCATTGAAAGCTCCTGTTCTTTCTGACGGATACAAGCTATTTTCATCATTGTGAATTGAAATCACTAAAGACTAAAACCTATTTACAAAGCCTATGTATAGGAATACAAACACATTGAAATTACAACATAGTATATTTGCAAATAAGGTTTGACCTTTCGTCGACATCGCCATGGAGTAGAGTAGTGGTAGTGGTAGTGTTTAAGGGCCCGTCGACAATTAGGTCATTAGGGGTGGAGTAGAAAACAGTTGTTATTCTGCAGAAAATGAAATATAATAAATGCTACATATATTTCAGCACACATGTATACAGTCATGACTTAGCAAATAAGAAAAAAAGAAAAGGAATGCGTTGCAAAATAAAAGGGGACGCTGCGATATGCAAATGACAAAATATTTTAATTACCTTCATGTAGGAAAGATTAGTCTTATTTACTTTGTATTTATGTTGTAATCAAGTTCATTATCTGGGAATGCTAAATAATTGCATAAAGAAAGGCATTTTCTAACATTGGAAATCAGTTGAGTCAATATTTTATTATTAGCAACTGATTGTGAGAATACTATTTTATCCAATGGTCGCCAACTACTTGTATTTTCCGAAGAAGTTAACTTGATGATCAAGGAGTGTGGAATCTTCGTACCTGTCAGCTTCGTGTCTACTTCATGCTTTATGTTAAAGGTTTCTACATCGTGGAAACTGTGTAGCTTTTATGTTATTAAATAACTACGCGACCAAAAAAAAGATACAAAGGTTTACATTTTTAACCATTGTAGTTATCCAAGAAATTACTCGACCATTCCAAGTGATGATTGTTCCAAAGCTAAAGGGCTTGTATAAGCTATGCTATATTTTCAGAACTAGAAAGTCTGTCGGGAGGGGGGGGGGGGCGATTGAGGATAAGGGAGTTACACATTCTCCCGATGTTTCACTCATTTTGCGTGAAAATCAGAGGATTTTTCGTCCATTATTAGAAATAATAGGAGCTATACGAAATTACTTAAGACACATATGCCAAATACTTTCCGTTTATATTTTCAAAAGTTGTTGCGCAACACTCCCACCTGTCCCGTCAAATACTTCTTCACACATAGAAAGAGCTTTGTCAAAATAATTTGGTGCCTCTTTCCCATTGGCGTTTGAAACACTGAGGTTGGACTGCCTTGATTTGAATACGACGGAGGGATCTCAATACGATCGCAGCAGTTCATATGTAAATGTGTACAATAGTGATTTCAGTGTGACCATCCGTCCCAAATTATGTGGAACAGTCCCCATTTTGGGACGTTTAAAATAGTCCCTCTCGGAACAGTGTTTGTTTCGAATTTTTATTAATCTTTGCCATCTCTTTCTTTGACCAGGTTATCGAATGTTTCGACAAGCGATAATTATTTGTGCACCAAATAATGCGTTTTCTTAAACTTTTAACCAGGTTAAATGTAACAGTCAGATATTAGTCATAGGTTTCACATGTGCATCTTTAAAGTAGAGCTTCAAGTTAAAGTTTTAGTGTGGTATGTAAATACTTGTATACTTCACTCAGTGAATACATTATAGCATGCACAAGAACTAAAAAGTAGTATATCCTCAAACAAAAATAGCACAGTTCAGGCTTGTTGTATACTTCCAGAAATAAAGCCATAGGCCAGTAAATGAACCAGCTTATAGTTCGTAGTTTTTAATGCAGAAACACTATTAGGTATTATTTATAACCTTTGTGAAATATTTTAGTAGGCACATAATTATTAATACTTGTCTTTTATTATGTGTTATTACAATTAGTTCTCCTTGATGCTTACCAATTCGACAATGCTTTATGCAACTGTTTACTGAAAAAACCTAACGTTGGTGTTGCGCCTTGTACATAGGCAAGAGCAGTGTTGTGCAACAGCAAGTTGCATCGCTGAAAGCACTGCTAAGCGCTCTTAAATGCGCGCGAAATCGTTTTGCAATGCAAAATATAAACTGTGAACACAAAAACTTACCTGCTACCTCAACAGGTTATATTTCGTTAACTTGCGACATAACTAAGAAACAATAGAGTAGCTGTGCAATAAAAGGCTTGCCTTTGGTTCCTCTAGACGTTATTTTCAGTGTAAAACGAAGGGAATGGAGTAAGAATCCTCTCTTGATGATGGGGTAATAACTCGACCTTTGTAAAGGAAGGGATGGATAAAAGATCCAATAATTATGTAACCATAATATTTATGAGAACCACCGTCATGTGTGCGCCGAAAAAATTTAAGCAGGTCATTGGCCACAAGGACTGCACATAGACCATGAGGTATGACAAGGTTCGGAGGGGATACTTAGCACTTGGACCAATGAAATCTTTTGTAAATAAACCCCTGACGGGGCGTCTCCGGAGGGAGGTGTAAGACGAAAATATACAAAAGGAGACCGGAAGGAGGAGAGACGACAGCAGAGTGCAGGGCCCCTATGGCTACAGATTTAAACTCCCCAGTGACGGCTTCTGCAACCGGCTCCCATCACCCCTAAGGGCTTACAAATCCCTGGGGGGCCCGGGACTCTGAGACCTCCGTCGATCCGGAGGGCGAGGATTTACAGAGAACAACGCACTTACCATGCACCCCCAAACTCAGATTCCTGAAGTGGCCAACCAGTGAAAATGAATAGTGAAAATGAAACGAGAAGTGAGTGAACTGGAGGAACAGGAAATTCTGAGGATGCAATTAGTTCGCCCAGAATTCACCTAGGAACCCGGGGAACCTCCCAAAATGAAAATAATGGGTCAGAAAGGTCGGCCACGGGATCAAACGTAGGCCTTCAGTGGCTAGACAAACTATGGCGAGACCAGTATTCAAATATTAATTTTTGGGTGCACATTTAAAAAAAAAAATCTAATGAGGAGAGAGAAATCAACTAGATTTCAAAAATCGTCGGCAACGTATTGCTAAAGCGTGTCGTGTAGGCAATGCAAGTGTGTCACGTGAGTTAGTTGCATTACCTTGCGCTGGGTATACAGGGAACACCTTATTGCGATACCCCAAAAATCAACTGTGAAATCACATGAATTTTTTGCACCATCATGGCGTCGTCTGGTTATATTTGGTGATATTCCATTTGTTAGATTGCATTAGTACTGCCAACTGTTCCTAAAATGTAACCATGGTAAAACTACGGCCATAATTGGTGTAATTACATCTGTTATGTTGCCACAGAAGCCCTTGTTTTTGAATGCGTTGCAGAAAGGCTATCCGATAGATCTTAAAACAAGATGCTGTTTAGACGCCATATTAATTAGTTAATATGTGGACCCCATTGTATTACTTGTGTTTGCGTGATTTTGTCTTGAATTCTTTTAGAGCAGTATATGCAGTTATAACTATTGCTATTTTTGTGTTCGCAACACTGTAGTGCTTTAAATATATATTACAATATTTAGCGTTCGGAAGTGGTTTTATCCAAAAGTGTTATTGCAGAACAAGATTTGTCGAAGGTAGTAACGATATTCAAGCATTATTATCATTTGAAAGCATGTTGCTTTAACCCTGTGATATTTGAGGTTAGAAATGTTTATATTATATACGCTGGCAGTACTGCTTTTTGGGGTACTGTCGCCTGCAGCTTAGTGTACTGTTGGCCATACTGAACTCTTGGGAACTCGTGATAAGCTTTAGTGCGCGAGCAGGAGGGAAATATGAAAAGAGTACGGGTAACGAAGTGGTAACGCATAGTTAATATCAGCATTTGATTCACGAAAAGCTCTTCCCTTTTGAAACATAATGAAGGGAACGACGTCTGCCTGTCTCTCTCTCTCTCTCTCTCTCTCTCTCTCTCTCTCTCTCTCTCTCTCTCTCTCTCTCCAACAGCCAAGTAGCTACAGCACTCCGTATAAAGGTCACTACTTCAAGAGAAATTTCTCTCAACTCTGGTGCAGCAGACAACGAATCGGAAGTGCCGCTCCACACGCGCGCGTTGCCTTTGTAGGGAGGAAAGAAGCCGTCATTGTGTTTAACAGCTGCTGTGAAATGGTATGCTTATCATTATTAAACTGGCATTGTTTACACACGAGGTCAACGTAAACGCCACGCGAACAGCAGCACCACAGCCTGAAGACATAAAATTTTCAGAAAAATGCCCAAAATTACCGCCCTTGTTAATCTATAGATACATATATATTAGTCCAAGCAATGTAGGTGGTGGTGGTGGCAGTGGTAGTGGTGGTGGCGGTGGTGGTGGTGTATTTACCTAACTGGAAAATGCTAGTTCTCGTTTGAAAACATGAAAACTTCAAAGCTCAGGAAAAAATAGTTTAACAAAGTAATATATAACTGAAATGTATTTTGAAAATGCTACAGGCGACTTTTAAGATTATGGAAGTGGGACAGAAATAATCAAATTCACGGTTGACAGACCATCGGGAAATAATTTGAAGCTCTGCCAGTATTTTATTAAGGCCAATTTGAACTTTATCTCTGGGAATAACACTGTACTACTTGTTATCTATCATCCCCATACAGCTAAAGAAACACTGGTTATTAGACAGTATACATAAATATTAATTCCAACCAATGATAATATGTATAACTATCGAGGACCTTAGTACTATGGCCAGTTAATGGAATATAGAAGCGCAAATACAGTATTTTCCATAGAACAATGAACTGTCTGAAAGTAACGCTGGGAAGAGGATGCGTCAGCTTTAACTCGGGGTTATTCTTGAACTGTACTTGAGGTACGAGTAGAGTGTTCTCAAGAAAATGCCGAGGTGAAGGTATCACTGCATGTAGTATTGCCTAGTGGTTGCTAGCTAATGGTGCTGCAGCACTGTTAATAACATCGTGTGCAATAAAACTGAATACCAAACACACACACACGCCTAAAATACACCATGGGAAGTAGGTTGGATGCTGTGTATAAAATCCAGTAATGTAAAAGAATGTCCTAATTTAAATATTATATACGACCTAGTTGCTGCTCTACCAACTTCACTTTAATTAGGTAAAATTTGCCATCTCTTTAATTTAATATAATGGCAAAGCGTAAATCGGGTACAAAATCAGCGAAACCTTTACATTGTTATTAATTTTAGAACATATTGATCTAGAAATGTGCCCTTATTTACAACCATATTCAAGTGATACTTTCCGTAAAGTGTTCTCTTCTTACTCTCAATCACGTGTCAGTAAATGAGATGAAATTTAGTAATTACTACACTGTCAGCATAAATCAGGTCAGTGTGTTCAGGGCAAGTTGGGTGACATTTTCCCTCTGCAGCAATGCATTTTACATGGTACCATTCTTTTGGTTTTCCTTGACACTGTATCCAAACACCTAATTGTCCTTAGCGAGGATTACTATATGTTGCACGTATCACATATGGTGTCATTTTGTCGTTCTTTATTCTCATCTTTATCAGAAGACGACATTTGTTGCTCAACTCCTCCTCTTTGTTTTCGTACTTACAGAAGTTTGTTCAATTTTGCGTTAATGAGGGTTTGGCCTGTCCTCTTTTTTACAGGAAAGCTGAAGTTCAGCCACTTTCTTACCTACAAGAAATAGAAACAAATGCCAAAGATAAAAAATGGATTACACTACTTTCCAACCCAGATATAATCCCCCAGAGACCAAGGAAAACAGCGGTTGCAGCCTTCCGACTATTGACAAATCACGACTGCTTAGCAAGTCATCTCTACAGAATAGGTATCTCAGCCTCGCCAATATGTGTCCTGTGTAACGATCCAGCAGAAATGAACGAAGACCACTTGAAGACCTGTGAAGCATTAAGATCAGAAGAAACTACAGTTCAAAAGTATTGGAAAGCACGAATGCTAATGGCTTCATTGCCAGATGCAAGGCACTAGAAAACAACAACAACAACAGTTTTATTTCTTTGGAATTTGGACTGGAACACACAAAACCAGGATTACCTTCCGTTTATTTAGAACTTCCTGCAGAGAGTATACTATGTGTTCCGGTTTAGGCAAATATACTGTGTTCACACCTGTGATAAAATAGCTTTCCTGCAAGTTTTACTATCTCAGTGAGTAAACTCCTACAGCTCTGAAACCACTTTCATCAATTGCAGGTGCTTTCAATCAGGCTTCTTTAAATATCCTATCCAACATATTTTGTGTATCTTTCTCTCACTTTCTAACGACTTTATTGCAGCCATTATCGTGAGCTTAGGGGCCTGGAGATTGCCCTTTCAAATAGACGTGTGCCATGAATCTTAAGATTCGGTAAGCACACAAGGTGGATGTAATTTTCTTCACAGAATGTTAGATACATGGCCACTAAAAGAAGCGCACATGCTCCGGGACACAGTATTTTTGGAAGTGACACAGCCAGGACAACAGAGCATCATTTGATAATCCGGAATCAGTCATCGTTACAAAACGACCCGTTTGGAAATCCGTCATAAAATTCTTTTTTCCTTTAAATATTGCCATTGGGCGGATAAATTGACCCATTGCTTTTGCATAAACCAGGCCGGTAATCAGTTACCCCTCTCTTCACATGTCCGAGCATATTATCATTTTAGGTCCACTTTAGTAAACACAGTTCTGTTTAGTTTGTTGATTATTTGGCATCCAGATTCGTCGGCATTGAGGTTTATTCACGAAATCAAGTATTTCAAAATGTATTCTTCAAAAGGAAAAGTATACAGCAACATCAGTTTCAGAGGTTTGTTCCAAAATCAAATCTTTCCAATGTATTCGTAAACAGTAGATGTATTCTGCAACGTCACTAATTTAATCCATTGCGCCTAGCAAATGAAAGCCCCTCTGCCTTTCTCAAAGCTAGCGATGGATGTTGTTTTAGGAATCCAGCAAGCCAGCACAAAACTGCCATTCGATTTCCCTTGAAAAACCATTCTTCGTATTACTCAACTCTGCAAAATCGTAAGCTATACGACGAATTGTGCTGAACTCTAAACCAAAATCACCTGCGGAGAGGTTCAAAATTCTGGACACAAGGCTAATATGTTATTCTGAAGAAAACGTAGTTTTACGACGTTGATTCTTCAACAGCTTGTCATGGGCACTTTGAAAGAATTCCGCAGCATGACCTCGGCTACTTGCCTGACTAAATGCCTTGATAGCTTTCCACGAGTCCTCTGCCCAATGAAGTGATGTTTTTCACTTATAGTATGCAATCGCTGAAGAAATAAGTGAAATACTTTATTTCATATCCATTAACTTACAATATAATGACCCTGCTTGGCCGAAATTACTCTGCTTTTAACCCGTATTTGCAGTGTTTTTTTTTTAACCAGCGGTTAGTAATACCGAATACCGGCTTCACCAAAGACGGCAATAACTATGACAGTCTCTAAAAAATCTTAAACCTTATAATGCAAGTTACTAGAAAAAATTTACTGCAACAGTTAACAAATAATAACAAGTTCTTAAAGCTTCTTTTATGCAAGACGTTTCACTTACATTTAAAATAGTTATTCAATTCCTTTATTTTCCACACAAACAATACACTCGCCTGCATGCTTGCATGGTACCCAACATATTCGGAAAGTGTCGTTGGGGTCAAAATTATGGAAGTTGCTTGAACTGATCTATACTTTAGAATACAATTCCTTAAAATTTACAAACTTTATCCTTTGACCCACTAGCGCACCATATACCAGGTGGCCCACTCCAGCCGGCCCTCGGCTAAGTAGGCAACCCTTCGTGCGTTAAAAGAGTTGCAGATATAACAGGGGTAAATCCAATCAGTGGCGTGCGTGAACTTCTGTTCTGCTTGTAACAGAACAGAGCGGAGCGGCGAAGGAAGTGCCCAGTCTTCAAATGGCAGGTGCAGCAAGTGATGATAGAGAGGAAGTCTTAGAATATTTTCCACTTCACTTACAAGCCTTTATTTACCAGGCAATAAAGTCATTCCTGTTTATGCTACTATTGTCTAACATTACGGGTTACAGATTGTAAATTGCCGCAACAAAATCCATGCAAACATGAGGGCCCGTAATGTTTAATTGGCATTTCGTTGTTTCTTATTAATATTGTTGTTGTATTTTATTATAACTTTAGTTATTGTTATTATTGCTTTGTTATTGCTTTTATTACCTTATTCTCACTAGGTTAGTATCGTTAATTAATATTATCATTATTACCATTATTGTTATTTCTCATATTGCTATAATAACAATTATTTTTGTTATTTTATAGGAATTATTTATATTAGAATGTATATTATTGTTATTATTGTTGTTGTTATCACTGTTATAGTTATTTCGTTTATTATTATTATTATTATTATTATTATTATTATTATTATTATTATTATTATTATTATTATTATTATTATTATTATTATTATTATTATTATTATTATTATTATTATTATTATTATTATTATTATTATTATTATTATTATTATTATTATTATTATTATTATTATTATTATTATTATTATTATTATTATTATTATTATTCACGCACACCATTGACTGGATTTATCCCTGTTATTTCCGCAACTCTTTTGGCGCACGAAGGGTAGTCTACTTATCCGAGGGCCGGCTGGAGTGGGCCACCTGGTATATTCTTAATGATTCTCCAACATTATACGACACAATTTGATCATTAAGTTAGTAACATACAGACACATCAAAATTAAAATAATCATAAGAAATCGAATTGTGTCGATGATTGCTAAAGAACCTGTGTAGGTTAATAATTTCACTGGAAAATGTCAGAGATGCGTGCAAAGACTGCTCGTATAATCATGGGAGTCTGACGTACCAGCGAATCGGCAAACACTGTAGGTATTACAAGGTAATATATATTTACTATTTAACACAGTTAATATGTCTCTGTAGAATTGTTGAAAAGTGTTGAAAAGTTTTTCCAAGTCATATTAAGCATTGGAGGAGCATATTTTAAAGTTTACTGGAACATAATGAATATTGCGTTAACTGTCAGAGAATCGAGCGAGGTGGCTCCGCGGTAACATGCGATACTTATATGTGGAAGGTCCCGCACTCCCGTCGGCTGCCTACTCTGACCTTGGGTATCTCATGGTTTTTCCTGGTCGGTAGGCTAACGCTAGATGGTTCCTCACTTACCACCATTTACTTTCCATCATTTCCCATTTATTCCCTTTCCTCCCCGTGTTTCAAGTGTGCTTAAAGGTTTCATGCCGTATGGTGGTGCCGGACAGATGGCGTGGAGCTTGCTCAAAGGAAAGAGTACTCACCTTGGGCACTAGATGGCTACTTGGTCGATAGGTCTTTTATTACCCTCTTTAGACAGCTCTAGCAATGTGACCTAGTCTTGGAGCCTGGAAGAGTTAGGGACCTCCGTACGTCTCTGTGACCTCTGTTTATGGTTGTACCCTCCTGTAGTTTTTTCTATTCATTACTTCCTTTTCGGGGTTAGGTATATGAGTAGATCGCAGCAAGGAAGGTGTCTTTTCGTAGTGTAACCTGTAACTCTCCGAGAACGGAAGATTTTTTCTTTTTCATTATTGTAAGAAACTAAATGCTCTCGTGTGTGGACATTGAAGTACGAGCGGAATAGCACTAGTCTGCTAACATTGTTGGCCTGACACATGCGGTAACACCGAATAAACCACCTCCACGTCCACGCTGTAGTAAGGTTAACCGCAGCTTCAAACCGTTGTCTAACCCTATTTCTCTCAGCAGGATTAGTGATCCAGTAATTAACTGCAAAGTACGTAACTTTGTATAGGGTAGGAAAATGTGGACCGCTCTCTCAGTATTTTCACTGGAGCGTGAATTTTGCTACTAGTTAATGTATATGTTCATGAAACATATGTAAAGCTTCTGCATACAGATTATCGTTAGCGTGTCGCCGAAGTTTCAGACTAGTGCATTAACAAATCATTGTCAAAGCACAAATTAATCCTATGGCTTAGTAATAAGGGAACTTTGTTTCTATTTACTGGTATTTGATGGTATTTTGAAAGCAGCCAAGTTACGGTCCATTATGTCTAGAACTTTCAAAGTTTCTAACAAACTATTTTGAAAAAAATAAAAGTTTAGGTTTCATAAGTTGGTAGTTTTATTCGACCAGTTCACTTACTCAGCGTTGCATGGGATAACTGTTTAATTAATTTCAGTTATGTCTCTTATTCTTTATACAATTATTTACGTTCATCTGGAACTTTTAGTGACAAACATTCCACTTACAACTGTGATTTTATGAAAGTTTGAACTTTTTATTATAAGAAGTGAAAAATCCTCCGATATTTATTAAAATGTGAGTTAAATATTGCTGAACGGCCTAAAATAATTTTTTTTTACTGCCTCATACAGTCAAGTTCTGGATATGATGTGTATATGATGTGCCTGTATGCTTTATTTATCCTATCGAAATAATAGAATTACTCAGACATAACCACGCAGAAGAAATTGTAAGTCCTTGTAGCTTCATTTTCTCTCCCAGGTACCAGGCCCTACAGCTTTCACTTGATAAAAATCAATGAAAAAAAATAAACCTCAACATAAATATACAACAAAATGGGGTGAAACTGGTGAATGTGAAGATTCGCCATTTTCAGCTCACAAAGTTACAAATTTTAGAAATAGTATATCATTTGGAACATCCCGAAAACGTATCCTCTCAGTAGTTAATTATAAAATACGGAGTGAGATGTCTCTATGATGAGGTGTGAGTCTCACATTGTGGATGTTCTGGGTTTCAACCCTCACCATAGACTTTTCCAGGGTTTCCCTAGTTGGCAAAACGAGTGCCGCTGTGGTTTCTCTTCTAACGCAAATTTTCTTTCGCTAATTTCTTATTATTTGATTTCTCCTTTCTTGTGTCAATTGGGCTTAGAGGATGTAGAATGTTGCTGAGCGTCGGACTTACGGCGCAGAGCTTGCTTGTTGTAAGGTTCTTCTCGGATCTGCCAAATGGTAGCCTTCTGAGCCACCTTCGGTGGGTAGTGTTCTCCCCGATTCCGCCAGAGGGAAGCCTTCTCTGAGCAGTCCTACGGCGTAAGCGGGTCATCACGCATGAAGTGTTAGGACCTCAGCCCGTCCATGTCAGCAGGTTTTCCTGCAGCCTACAGTGTATGTTTTTATTGCTGTCAATTCTTTCGAGGATGCCTTCCCAACGTCAAAACTGTAAAAAAGAACAAAAAAGGGGGGACAAACACTTTAGAGCGAACGTAGGTCTAAAATTATATTTTGGTGAGTCATAAGACAAAATTAAAAACTTCAAAAATTTCTCGAATCACCTTCCAGCTTCAATGTGTCCCCTACGGCTGCACACCATGTTAACGTGTACTTTGTCCTGGAGTGTTTCGTATTTTGTCACATCCAATGTGGTTACGCTCTATCCAAACGTCATTATCCAGTTCATGAGTCGCAAAAACCAGGGGTATAAACGTCCCTAGACGAAGAAATCCATTAGATGTAAATCAGAGGATTGAACAGGCCATGTAATGAATCCCCCTCCAACAATCCATCTATGCAGAAATGTATCATTCAAGAAAAGTGCATACACACGTCTGAAATGATCTGGCGCACCATCATACAAAACCACGTTCGTTGGATTACGTCCTGAGGCACATCATCAATTAAATGATGGAATACGTCTGTGCATTCAGGCGCAGAGGAAACAAATAGGAACCAGCAAGGTGATCATGAATGATATAGTACTCTAAACATCTAGCAGAATCTCTGTTGGTGTCTATCCTGTCGTACTTTACGGTGGAGTTCACAGACCCAGTTATGAGTGTTATTAAAATTGAAGACACCGTCCCGAATAAACCCGGCCTCATCAGTGAAGCAGGTGTATGCTGAGAAATTCATGCACATAGCACTATTCTGTAACATGCGATTGCAGAAAGTTCTTCTTGACTCAGAGTTAATCCTTGTATCCGCTGATTGTGAATCATGTACAAAAGATTTCTATACCAAATTTTCCAGATAGTCATGTGGCTAGCCTTCCCTTAGTGGAATGCTTCTTGTACTATCTAATGGATTTGCGTCCACGTGAAGAAGATCTTTTTCTTCACGGACATTGCCTCGTAGCTCTCTTGGTTTCCCAACAACCCAAACTCTCGCCCCACCTCTCTCTCCCAAACCAATGACTTTTAAATGCGCTTAAAAGCGATAACCCTATCGGTAGATTTAGTATCATGTAAAAGAACTCACGGGGACTAAGTTCCGGCACACCGACGGCGGTGATATAATCCTGGCAATTGATAGCGTCGTTAACTAGCAAATTATTTGTGTTACTGCCTGTAGGAGTACCTTTTTGCATAAAGCTCAGGTGCTCGTAATGCACGTTCATCTGAAAGACCTCATATGTAGTGCATATCGGTCTATTCGCCCACAGAATACATTTTCTCCTGCCCTCTGTACTCTATACAAACAACGAAAGAAAAAAACAATTATCCAAGTAGGGGACAACAGCGTCAACGAAGGAGTATATCCTTCAATAACAAACGATTTTCAAGCCCATGTTCATATGAACCTATCTTTTTTACTGTTTTGATGTTGGAAGAGCGGCTCCGAAACATTTGACATCAATAAAGACATCCTGTATAGCCTCCTGTGGTTCCATCACCTCAGTCGTTTCTCCTAAAGGTATTATGAACAAAACATACATGTTGTGTCGAGGTGCGAGGTGTCCCCTATTTTCTCTGATCACCGGGAACTATAAACTATTGGTAGAATAATTTCTAATGTTACATTTCCTTTATATAATTATTTTCATTCATTCGTAATAAGCTCTGTTATGCTATGTGGGACACCGTTATAGGCAGATAGACTCTCTTTAGCTTTACTGTATCTTCAGGTTTCTTAGCTGTTAAATCGTGAACATCCAGGCATATTGCTAGAAACGAAATTACAACGCCTTATATCTTATTTTTACATACTTTCCGTGGACTAGAAGCAGACTACATTTACGCCACTGAGTGGTTTTACGCCGGTGATTTTTACAACTCTTTTAACGCACGAAGTGTTATCTGCTTACACGAATGCCGGCTGGAGTGGGCCACCTGGTATATCTCTAATTGGTAACTGAACACGTGTTTATATTTTCGTAGCTATAAATGAAAACGCTCCTGGCCGTTTTTCCCCTTAACCGAAAATTAACTTTCCAACTTGATGCTTACATATGGCTTATTGAAAGAGAACATAGGTATAACCACATAAATTAATTGTAATAATGTAAATACATGTACTATTTAAGATGGCCAAGAAGGTTTACCGTAACGCTCGAATTAGGAGAGAAGTTTTAATGCGCGTCCAAGTAAATCGTAATAGAACAGCAGTACTGAAATCTGAATATCCGCTGTTTGGATCCCGAAAGTGGCACCGGGCTTCTTAAGCCTGATTTAACTTACTATGTTAGTCCCTACATATGGCTAGTTTTAAAGAAAGAACAATTAAAGCATCAGTATTTAACCATAAGCTGAAGAGATATTCGGCAGTTCAAGTTTATTCTTACAACAGCAAGCATAATCATATAAACAGACACTAATTCCGACGTAAGCTTGGGTTAAAACTGTAAACTTCAGAACCCCGAGTTTTCGCTGCGGTTCACAGCGGCCTGGCGGTCTCCGCTCGCCAGCTACTCATTTTCAGGGCATGAGGAAGGCACAAGTCGCATCCAAAGTTCTTCTCGTATGGCTGCGTACGGGAGCTTCCGAAGAGCTGTGTGCGTCAGAGTTGGGATACATACAAGAAACCTCATTTTTTTAATGTTTTTAAGGGTATGCGTAGCTAAAATTGTGTAAAGGATTACAAAAAAGTCACAAATAATTTATGTGTAAAAGCTACTTTGAACTTTAGTTTCAATTTGTTCTTTGAGCCCGTTGGGGCTCCAACACATGACCATTTAAATGCTCAACAGTACAAGGCCCATTACTTTGTGTTTACTGCCAATATATTTTATAAGATTTTACACTTATGCGCATTAAAATGATACCAAATCATCTAATTGTCCAAAAGGTCGGTAGAAACTGAGAGAATGAACTTAAAGACCGGCATATGATGTTTGATAAACGTTTAAATTGATCAAGCTATAATTAATTCGACAACTGTGGAAAAACCTTAAAAACATTATACCCAGATGTTTAATTTCTTTTCTCTAAATCAACCAGTGGAGTGCAAAATGTTTCATATGCCAATTTTGTTTTTTACTATTTAAATTATATGGTAGTAACTTCATATTTTCAGAATTATTTCTACATGGTATACAACATCTGATTATTTAGTACGATAAAACTAAACATGCTTTTTAAAAGTTAAAGATAGCATGAAATTCCAAAAGTGCTTAGTTTGATTAGAACCATATCTGACAAAGTTTTGAAACTATACTGATAAAACTGCAATATTTGGAAACTGTATGTATAAGTATCATTAAGTTGTAATTTGCATATCCAATTTTATGTGGTCCAGGATCAGGTCGCAATTTACAAACCTCGGTGCTTGCTATGATGCCACGGAGGTATACGACATGAAGCTTTTGCGACACTGCTTTTCCGGGACAGGCTTCGAAACGCAACCTCATACAGTGAGGTGAACCTTTTAGAAACCATTGCGTAAAGTAGTAGTACGCAACTGATGTTCCGTTTTAATGATTAGGAGACCTAACCTTAATTCCCGTCTTTCAAAGTTTTATGCACTGTAAGCCTTGTGCTACTGCACATAAAAACCTAATACGATACACATACCTGAGGCGTTCGTATCTTTGTATGCTTGATAATACTTAACTCTTATAATAACCGTAATTCCAAAGGTAATCTATCAGCTAAATCCTTGAAAGGGAAATGTGCCGACAGTATTTATCATGGGCAATTCATTGTGCTTCTAGTTATAAAAAGTCAACTGTTCCTTAATTTTGCAAGTTGGAAATATAGGTTAGCAAACACCTATGCTTACAGTAATATTTGGTATCTGCGAATTATAAGATGGTGCCGCATAGGTAGTGTCTTAAAGGAGCCCAAAACTATACAGTTCTTTACTCTTATTGGATTATGTAATGTGTTTTCTAGTTTGGTGTACTTCTAAAGGACGTATCTAAGTTGCTACGCACTCAACAATACTCGCCTATACTAATAATGCAATCCTAGGGTAGTATTAATAAGCGGGTGAAATGCACCGTTAGGAGTTACGAGAGGACGGAGAGGTCTTCAGTGATTGCAGCACAGGAACGCAAGTAAGATATCGTTCGCCATCTTTGCTTCAAACGTTATCCCTATGTGGAAGGGATGAAGGGGACTTCCAACATGATCCCTCGGTGGAAGGGATGAAGCGGATTTCCGATGTGATCCCTCTATGGAAGTGATTAAGGGGACTTCCGACGTGATCCCTGGGTGGAAGCGGTGGAGGGGATTTCCAACATGACCCCTGTGTGGAAGGGATGAAGGAGTTTCCAAACTGACCTCGGGGTGGAGGGAATGAAGGAGAATTTCAACGTGACCCCTGTGTGAAAGGGATGAGGGGAATTTCCAACGTGACCCCCTAGGTGGAAGGAATAAAGAGGACTTCCACTATGACCCCTAGGTGGAAGGGAAGAGTGGGACTTCCAACATGACCCCTGGGTGGAAAGGATGAAGGGGACTTCCAACATGACCGCTAGGTGGAAGGGATGCAGGGAAATTCCAACATGACCGCTAGGTGGAAGGGAAGAAGGGGACTTCCAACATGACCGCTAGGTGGAAGGGATGAAGGGAACTTCCAACATGGCCGCTAGGTGGAAGGCGTGAAGGGGACTTCCAACATGACCGCCAGGTGGAAGGGGTGAAGGGAACTTCCAACATGGCCGCTAGGTGGAAGGGAAGAAGGGGACTTCCAACATGACCGCTAGGTGGAAGGGATGAAGGGAACTTCCAACATGACCACTAGGTGGAAAGGATGAAGGGGACATCCAATGTGATCCCTGATCACTGTCACTTTCTCTATTCAGAGTTTTTGGGTTTATCATAGAGCTTCTCAACAGTTAGGTTCCCTCTTTGCTCTTAAGTTGAGCTGTCAGTGTACGCCAACAGTTTCCCAAGCAAGCGATAGTGCTGGGAAGGCATTAGTTTTACTACCGAAGAAGGGCCATACTTAGTCCAAAATATAGTTCATAGGATGCTTTATACCATAAGTATTTACTACATTTTAGCTGTCAAGTCTATTTACCGTTTAAATCGAGTACTTCTTCTTTGTTTCCGACTATATAAAAATTCCGTGTATTCCAATGATGATATATAATAGAGCACTTATAAAGTAATTATAATATTAACATGCATTTTTTCCATTCCAGTAATTTACTGTAATTCAGTAATCCACATCCACTGGAAATCTCCATGGGCCATTGGGAAACACTAGTCTACAATATACTTCTGAGCGTACTGCACAGTGCATAGGACCTCAGTCAATGACAATTGAAAGTGCTGCAGCGAAACGCTTGTCCACGGTGAGATGCACCTTCGCCAGAAAGCATTACCTAATACCTGCAGTTGGCAAACCTCTCACTGCAAGGTGATTAAGGGCATGATATAGAAGCTGATTAAATAGAACATTACAAATATAATTGACAGAATATGGTGTTGTTGCTGGTAGTGGTGGTGTTGATGGTGTTGTTGGTTGCGTTGGTGGTGGTGGTGTTGGTGGCGGTGGTGTTGGTAGAGGTGTTGGTGGTGGTGTTAGAGGTGGTGTTGGTGCTGGTACTGGTACTGGTGGCAGTAGTATTGGTGTTGGTGGTGGTGTTGGTGGTGTTGCTGCTGGTTTCAGTGGTGGTGGGGATGGTGGTGGTGGTGATTGTGGTGGTAATGGTGGTGGTGTTGACGGTGTTGCTGGTGGTGGTGGTGAATGGTGGTAGTGGTGGTGGTGGTGATGGTGGTGGTGCTGGTGGTGGTGCTGGTGGTGGTACTGGTGGTGGTGGCGGTGGGATGGTGGTGGTAGTGGTGGCGGTGGTGGTGTTTTTTCCCCTGCCAGAATTAGAGGACCACGGTATCAGGAACTCCTGCAAGGTGAGCTTCAGATTTTTCTTGTTCGCATACCATGGCAGAACAACACTGTGCACTGGTTCAAACGAGATGGTGCACCGCCTTACCATTATGAAGCTGTAAAGGTCCGTTTCAATTAGTTGTATCCTGGACACAGGATGGGCCTAGGTGGCCCAATACCTTCGCCAGCAAGATCTTCTGACCTAACCCCATTAGGTTATTTCTGTTGGAGACATTCAAGAATAATGCGTTTTAAACAAATCCCTCAAAGGATCGTTAAAACATATGACTCTGTCACACCTGCAGTTCTCAGAAACGTCCATATAGATACAAGTAGACGGTTGAGCGCATTATATAAATCAACAAGGAATCATTTTAGCACCTGTTCTGTGAATAATCCGGTTCGTAGCTAGGTTTACCTAGCAAAAGGCTCGCCATACTGAATACCTACTCATACATTTTAGTTCCAACAAATACTCAAAAAGAAACTATATACAACGAAAATTGCATTATCAGAGTACTTAGGTTAACTTTGTAAACAAATTTAAGGTATACAGAGAGTGTAAGGTTTTTAGTTTCTTTATTAACGTACACGCAATCATGTATCAGCAGTTGTATAGTACGAAGAAAATAAAGTAGAACTTTTGTTTCGTCAAGACATTTTGGTTTAGTGTAAACCCTACCTCTTTAACTTTCATCGTATTACAAAAGATTGTCAGTGTCTTTGGCACTAAACGCTTTTAATTCGATGGGAGTACTTGCATGAGTCCTTGCATTAGTCATCATAACCTATTTTGACGAACACACAGCACTACACTTAAGGAATCACAACTCCTGATTTATTAAACTCTGCACCACTCCAAATACTCCTCCAGCTTACCATCAACATTACTGACGCGCCGCGTGCACTTACAAGATATACTTGCTCCAAGAAGTGGGCTGGAATTCGGAATACTTGCTCCAAGAAGTGGGCTGGAATTCGGAATACTTGCTCCAAGAAGTGGGCTGGAATTCGGAAACATCGTATGTTAGATGTTTGTATCCAGTTGCTTCTAGAAATGATGAAATTGTGAGCCCAGAACACACACACAATATAATTTAGGCTAATTGATATAATTCCGAGACAATTCTTGACAATTTGGAGTAAAATTCGGATAAAGTTGGTGAAACCAAATCACGTGTGTCATATCTGTCGTTCAATTGGGCACAAAGGCTCTCAAACCTCACAAAAATATTTTCTATGGGGATCATGGTAGTTGTAGGTAATTATGCCCTGGACGAACTTAACATTCCAAATGTCCCAGGAGTTGTGACGGAATGAATTTTACTTGAACAGATTCCTTTACTTCTTGTGGAACAATACCTCAATTTCCGGATAATGAAACGCTAGAACAAGCACTGGAAAGCCGAACAATGAATCCTTTCCATAGATACACCCTTTTATGAGATTTTCATAAGCTCTTGTATAACAGAGAGACATTGTCACAGGAATGCATGTGTGCTAAAATAGTTACAGTAGATGAAGCAGTCAATTAGTTTGAGCTTAAGTGGGACGAACTTCCGTACCAGTACTGCCTAGAGAGCCGAGAAGATACAAATGATATCGTCTTCCACGATTTTTTGATATATGTAGCCTACAGAGAGAACACCTAAAACATGTACTCATTTATAGTGTAATTAGAATATGATTTAATTGTGAACGTCAATAACTAAATATTGTGCAAACATTTTAGAGAAATGTATCTCCTAAGACAAACCAAGCGTGGATGCTTCACAAGAGTGTGGGAAGTTGGTAAACTCATTCCGGTAAGATTTAATAGTACAAGTACCATTTTCCGAAAGAAGGTGTGGTGTAACCTTCAGAGAGAGAGAGAGAGAGAGAGAGAGAGAGAGAGAGAGAGAGAGAGAGAGAGAGAGAGAGAGAGAGGAAAGTGATTTTGAAGTCGTACTTCAAGCTTCAAAGCATGTCTGTGGCATAGGGACAATCTGGAGAGGAGGTTCGAATACAGTCATCTAAACATCTCACAATTGCGCGAATTTGGGACAAATTCAAAGCCGTCAGTATCCTGCAGGATGTGCACAAAAGAACTGTATCCTGCGGACATGTACCAAGTACAACAAGCACCGCTGTTGTGTTACAATTTACATGGTTGCTACAGCTGTCTCCGAATCACTGTTCTCGTGAAAACGAAGTCAATCAAGTATCCACGAATTTTGAAGAATCAAAAGTGAAAGGTATAATAACGAGATTGCTGCATTTAACTAATGATAGCGACCCCGGTCGAGAAATTGAGTATTGCCAGTGGATCAAAACAAGGTGAGTGTGGATGGAGCTTCTTCAGACAAGACTGCCTGGTTGGATGAGGTACAATTCAAACTGAACTGGACAGTAAACCAACTGGGTCACTGAAAATTCGCACATCCATGAAGACAAAGCCATCAATTTACTGGGGTTTAGCGTGTGGTGTGGGCTGTCTTCTCGGGGGTTCATCGGGCCGTTCTTCTTTGAAGGAACAATTACCAGTGCCGTTTATCTCCAAAAGCTGCAGGCATCGATTTTAGCTGCGATCCGAGAGCTGTGCGGGAACGAGGGGCTTTATCTGAAATAAGATGGTGCCCCGGCTCACTATCATCGAGACGTCAGGGTACCTAGATGAAAATCTCTGGACGATGGATAGGTCAAATAGGCGCTTTCGAATATCCAACACGGTCTCTAAACCTAGCAACTCCAGACTTTCAGCTTTGGCAGTCCCTAAACGATGGGTATTGGCTAAAGCTACTTACGCTGGATGCACTACTATGTGAAAACACTGAATTGTCGTGTGCAGCTACTCCATGTAGTAGCAGCTTGTTCTTGGCCGGCTTCGGGGGCTGAATGTGCTAACTTTAAACATCTCAAAGTCATTTCAATAAATTGAACATAAAATACAAATTTGAGTCTTGTATCCTAAGTATCACAAAGTTGTTGATTCATATTAACATTTTGACCGCCTGTGTATGATACATACAGAGTGTATGAGGATTCATAATAAAATAAATAAATAAATAAACGAGTGAATGAATGAATGAATGAATGAATGAATGAATGAATGAATGAATGAGTGAGTGAGCGAGCGAGCGAGTCAGTCAGTCAGTCAGTCAGTCAGTCAGTCAGTCAGTCAGTCAGTCAGTCAGTCAGTCAGTCAGTCAGTCAGTCAGTCAGTCAGTCAGTGAGTCAGTCAGTCAGTCAGTCAGTCAGTCAGTCAGTCAGTCAGTCAGTCAGTCAGTCAGTCAGTCAGTCAGTCAGTCAGTCAGTCAGTCAGTCAGTCAGTCAGTCAGTCAGTCAGTCAGTCAGTCAGTCAGTCAGTCAGTCAGTCAGTCAGTCAGTCAGTCAGTCAGTCAGTCAGTCAGTCAGTCAGTCAGTCAGTCAGTCAGTCAGTCAGTCAGTGAGTCAGTCAGTCAGTCAGTCAGTCAGTCAGTCAGTCAGTCAGTCAGTCAGTCAGTCAGTCAGTCAGTCAGTCAGTCAGTCAGTCAGTCAGTCAGTCAGTCAGTCAGTCAGTCAGTCAGTCAGTCAGTCAGTCAGTCAGTCAGTCAGTCAGTCAGTCAGTCAGTCAGTCAGTCAGTCAGTCAGTCAGTCAGTCAGTCAGTCAGTCAGTCAGTCAGTCAGTCAGTCAGTCAGTCAGTCAGTCAGTCAGTCAGTAAATAAATAAACAAATAACACAACCCCACATAACAGCATAATTTAAAATTGGTAGAAATGTGCACCGATTCAAATATAGTCTCCCTCGAGATCTGTGCATTTGTCTCTTCAGGCTTTATAGAAGAACTTCTGTATAATTTATTCCATATGTTCAAGTTGAGCGAAATGAAGTTGTCTCAGGCATTTCGTCAAAACCTGGTGAAACGGATAACCAAATGAGGCCAAGGAGGGAGAGTATGTATGTGTTTGGCAGCGCTTTACACCTCATATCACTGACGTCACCGTCAATCATTGGGAATTAGTCTCCTCTATTTACGGTTATTTTTTCCGCCTTTTTTCCCGAATGTGCCTATTTTTATGTGATCCTTAATGGTGCAAAAACACAAAACACTGATCGGCAGAGAAATGCTATATTTGACCACACTCTAATGTCAACACGTATACTGAAAGAGACCGGAGGAATGCCCTGCAATGGATTCGGAAGGCAGTCCTCCGTCCTGTTCTTCTGTAAGGAGATAGACCACAGTATTGGCCACCATTGGCTTTAACTGACGAACATATTGGAATATTTTGGATGAGGAGAAAGTTCAAATGTAGATCAGTAGGAACGTATAATAATGGGACCATTCGGTAACTATTAATTTTTTTTCCAAATATAGCCACAAAGGTCGTATCCTCAGCGCGGTGGTAGCGCTGCTGCTTAAGAAGCGGGGCACCCAGGTTCGATTCCCGGCACCGGCGTGGAGATTTTGCCCCGCTGGGAGACCTGCTCAGCTTCGTTAGGTACCTCAGAGCCTCATTGAAGAGCTACTTTATTAAAAGTAGCGGCCCCTGGTTGAGAAGACCGCATAACCGGCCGGGAGGTACCGAGCCCCTGACCACGCCCCACCTCCAGTATTGCACCCCACTCATGACGCCTGTGGTGGGCGGAGATGGTGCACACAGTGGTCGGCCGATAGGCCTGTGCCCGAATTGCCTGTTGTACCACGTGGAGGTATAACCACAAAGGACTATAATTGACAAACATATTGGAATATTTAGGATGTTTAGAAAATTTAGGTACAAATCAAAGTAATAGAACCAGTACTCAGAAGATTCAATTGGTTTTTTTTTTTTTTTTTTTTTTTTTTTTTTTTCCAAATATAAAGAAAAATAATTTACAGTCCGACGAAGATCACTCTGATTCTCAAAAAAGTAACGAATGCTCATTTACCACAAGAATATCTTAAACTTATTTAGCTTTTATTAGCCTAGAAAAAGAAACGTAGGGTATTCATAAATGAAGCTAAACAACTTTGACAACACCGTTTAACATTCAGGGGATGCGTACATTTGAAAAGAAGCAATACAAATTATCATTATGATCGACTACTTTTGGAATTTAATTTCGGTGCTTAACAGGACGAGTAAAGCTATTCGTATACCGAGTATTGGAGAGGTTATATTTCATAATTTTTTTTCACTAACCGTCCAAAGAAAACATCTCTAACGTGTGTAGATATAGCTTAAACAACGGAAGGAGATCTCTCGCGCACTGCAACCTCTGTAATTTATTGTGGCTACCGTTCCTCAGGAAGAGGGAATGTAATGTAGGTACCACAGAAGGATACAGGTTACAGGCAGACAGGCACAGATACGCACGGAAGTTCCTAAAATTCCAGGTTCGAAGACCCGGCCCACTGCCGGAGTTGCCTAGAAAGGGCGATGAACAACCGGAATTCCAAACAGCCCTCTAGTGTCCATAGGGATAGTTCTTTCCTTCGAGGAAGTATCTGCGTCATCTATCCCACATCGCCATCCGCCACAATACATAGAGGCACACCTGAAAGATGAAAAGGAAACCAGTGAAAGGGAAATGATTGGGTTGAAATAGTGGTATATGAGATACCACCCCAACATTCACCTACTGACCAGGAAAAACCATGAAAACCCAAGGTCACAGTGAACAATCGACAGGAACTGAACCGGGCAGATCCCATATGTAAGTCACATACCTTACCGCGAAGCTACCTCGCTGGGTGTGCTAATATGTAAGAAAGTCAGTATTTTTACACATGGTATTAGTTTGAAGCAGAAAACAAGAGCTGCGATGACTGGCAATTTTGCTTAATTAATGGCACTAGCTGCTTATTATATGTATATGTAAAGAGTAAAGCATATTTTGGTAATATTGTGGAATAGCTGCCTCGGAACCTTCTGAGGCTCGTATTCAGGAGGTTCCGAGTTCGATTCCCGGTGACCGCCAGCTCTGACCATAGTTTTTTTCGTGATGCATAAGAAACATAAGAGCAACGGCTGATGAAAATTTAGTTCACTAATAAAGCGTGCTTCTAGTATACAAAAGGCATTTCTTCTCTTACAAAATGTTTTTGTTAAGAAGAGGTAATATTGCCAACACATTATTGCATAAAGTTGCATAAGTGTACTCTTGCGCGGCCATATACGTATATCAGTACAAGAAAAATGCGCACGCATATGACCTTTTCCTGTATTTTGGCGAGATAGTGCACGTCGCAAACAAATGAAACAACGTGCGCGCACGTCCAGGGAAATCCCGCCACAGAGCCTTGAGGCATGGCAACCCGGACGTACCAGGAAACAAAAAACGACCACCAAGTCTTGAATCAGTTTATAATAAACTGAAAGTGGCTACGCAGCAGAGAGAGATAGAGATAGAGAGAGAGAGAGCGTGAGTACAAAAGTCACTTAAATGAAGGCCGATACAATGCACAAGGCGTGATCTTTATTCCTCGTCTTCTCTTTTGGTACATCCATGTTGTGCATGACGAATCTCCTGCGTTCACGGTGACTGACGGCAGTACCTCTGCAACTGCATTAGATGTGCACGTTCTTGAAATGGGGTACATCGTCTCCGACCTGCACAAAACAATAGAGAAAACTGACGCACATACGCTCAGGCACTGAACTTGAGTACTTTCAGCCGTTTCGCTATTTGCACTGGTATTTAAAGCCACCTGTGGGCAATAACTTTATTGCTTTTTCATTATGGTGCTGTTAAACTGGTTGTATTACTTTTTCTGCGTCCCATGTCCACGTATTTTGTTGTTGAGTATAATGTATTGTGATTTTATGATGTAGGACATTGTTCGCAAATGAGGTATAAAATTCCGTAGCACGTTTCAGAGTGACTTAACATCGTGAAAGAAAATGAATAATTATGTTTAAGGATATCATAAATGTCGTAGTAAATGTGTAATGACTAGTACCTCCGTTCTATAGGTCCAGTATCGGAACGAGTGAGCTATTAACCAACACCAGCTCTGTCAACTACGAGGCGTCCACTATCTGTTTCTCTTGTGTAACAGAAGCACAGTAGAAAGATATACAGTGTTGTCTCATCTAACTGTGTAACATCTGAAATACAAAACTGAGAAACACGGCATAACCTTCAAAGCAAACTCCTCAGGAGAGACAAAAACTGTTTCCTTTTGGGAGCAGAAGAGAGATTGCATTTTAATATTTATCTTAACCTAGATTAAAAGCTATTAACGGCGATAGGTCATAGTTGAAGTGTAAATAAGCTGTGCATGAGAAAATTAAATTCGAAAGCTACGTACGTACAGCATTTCTCTAATGCAGGTTACAATTTTTGGAAACCTATTATAGCATTTTTACTAAATAGTTTGTATAGTTTGAAAATTGTTAGTGTTTAAATGAGTTTTGAAAACAAAATGTATGGTAATTTTAAATAGTTAACATTTGTTTCAAATATCGTACTTTACCAGAATATACTGAAAGGGCTCTTTATTTACGTTTGTGTCCCTTGTTACAGAGAAAGCACTATGGTTTTCTTCTTTTGGATGGACCACGTGTAGATGTGCCGTAAAACTTCTTTACCCCCTCTTCATCAGCAAGATAGACTTTGGGCTCTTGAAGGTCCTCAAATATTTTGTCATAAGCTGCAACGCAATCCGCGGTCTTATTTTTTCTCTTGTGGAGGTGGACCACCATATTCAATCATTTTAAACAAATAGTATATTTTCAACTACAGAACAATATAGTCTGCTTTACACAACAAAGATAGATATTAATTAACAGTTGAATACTACAAGTAGCATTGTCAGCATCAATGATGCAACCAAAATACACAATGTGTTTTGGAAATGTAATATCTCAATTTCATTGCACCTTCATTCTGGTCTACAAAGGTAAGGAACTCAAGCGAGTACTAAAGTTGTAATACTGCTTGAGGTCATCAATCTTGTAAGTGGATATCATAAACATCAATACTATTACATTTTCATAAGTGTTATGCTGATACATTTATTGTCGTACCATTTGGTTAATGATGTACGATAATTTTGAATCCAAATCTATAATAATCCTACCATAATCCTGGTGGCAATAGACAATTACAGTATAAACTACCGGAGGGTCTCACTTTACTTACAGGATTTTTATTTTCCAGAGATTAAACTCACTCATGTATAAGCTGCTATTGCCTAACATTTCAATTGCAGATTGTAGAGTGCAAGCATGAGGGCACGTAATGCTTCATTGGCATTTGTCGTTTCTTATTAATGTTAGGTATCGTTGTATTTTGTTATTATGGTCGTCAACGTCATTATTATTTTTATTATTATTGTTATTATTATTATTATTATTATTATTATTATTATTATTATTATTATTATTATTATTATTATTATTATTATTATTATTATTATTATTATTATTATTATTATTATTATTATTATTATTATTATTATTATTATTATTATTATTATTATTATTATTATTATTATTATTATTATTATTATTATTATTATTATTATTATTATTATTATTATTATTATTATTATTATTATTAATATTATTAATCATTATTATCATCATCATCATCTTTATCGTCATCATTATCATCATTATCAAGGCTCCTTAGCTGCGCCCAGTCCAGGTGCCCACGCGCCGGTCTCACCGCCGGACGGGAAGCAAGCTGGTTCCGCGGTGGTAATACAGATGAAAAGAAACAAATAACATGTAAACGTGAATAACACTCAAAGTAAGGCAAGGGAGAGAAACAAGTAGCACAGACAGAATATAATTCTGAGAGAAATTTTAAATTATCCAGAGCATTAATTACTTCGTAGTAACTAATAATGTCTATAACAGGGCCGACAAGATGATCACTGGAAGTGTGAAATGCTTTACTCCTACTGTCACCCCTCCCTTATTCCTTCTGTCTTGCAGGTAAAAAAATAGGCGACGTGTACCGCAGTACCGACCTTTCGGGTTTTGGGTCAAATGTCTTTTGCGACGTAATCAAATGCATACTTCTGAACTCATGCGTTGGCTAGGAAAGCACAAAGACGGTTAATGACACTAGAGAATATGAATGAAGGACGTAGGCGGCTCATATTGGTATTGTGTGACAACAGCTTTCTCACCACATTAATGATGTGGTAGCTCTAGTCAACTTCAAGTTGTCAAAAGCAGGTATGTAGAATTAACATGTTTATTAACTTTGTTTTCTTCTGTTTTTATACAATAGATGTTATGCAGTTCCCTTGTACTGCTAAAGGCATTTAGAAGTTTCTATAATGTATTCTAAAAAATAAACGTTACAATTTATATCAAAAGTTTATTGAAATTGTTTGCAGTGTACATTCTATTAGATATTGGCGTGGTCATAATAATACCTAATTTACACGGTTGGTATCCTTGCTGGTTTCCTTTTAAATATTAGCGTTTCAACGTCCGGGTGAAAACTGGATGAACTTAAACGTAGAACACATTGAAGATGTTTATTCGTAGCAGGACCTTGCTCAATGTCAATATTCTAAATAGTTGTTTACATTGATAAGTATTACCAAACATGGCAGTAATTTACTTGCAAAAAAGCGCAGCTTGGGAAATATTTTCGGCAGTGAGGTGTACAAATCCAAACCAAGTTCTCCTGAACTGCGAAATGATGTGTTCCTTCGAAAGTTAATGAATTCTAATTGCAGTTCATCTTGGGCCATCAAAAGATCATATGTAAATGGATGTTTAATATCAGTAATTTCGTCTATGGCAAGGGAAAATGAGCAATGTTCTCCCAGTCCCGATTAAACCTTCGTAGTTCACTCATGCCACATTTGCAGCCACCACTGTTCTGGTTACACTGCCACGTGACTATAGGCGAAAACAACCGATTTAGCTGGCGCTACCTGGTTGTTGAAAGACAGTAGTGGGGACGAGAGGGATGGTAAATTCACACCTCCAGTGCCCTGCTTCCCAGCCCTGGTCTATAGCATCAATGATTACTCTACCGTGAACATAAAAATTTCTATCTTGCTTGTGGCGCTAGCAAGACAACTGCTGATCATGATGCTATGCACTAAATGTGACTATCTTTCAGATGCACGAACGGGACCACATATATGTATCAACTACAGGTTTGCCTTTAATCGACATAAACAAGCTGGAAAAGAGTTTTAATTGGGCATTACAGAATACTAATGTTATCTTAATGCCTCCATGCATTTGATGTTGTATGTTCTTCATACAATTCTATTCGCTTTAATTGTAGAAAATTTTATGTTGAAATCGAAGGGAGCATATTGTGACAATGTGAAAAAATCAGTACAATTACTTTTCTCTCAGTTTGTCTTCTAAACTTTTATCACAAATACGCAGTTTTTCTTTTCGTCGTTAACAGTCTACAGCCTTTCGTGTTATCACAACTCGCAAGCTTTACTTCTACTAAGCTTCACTCTGTTCTTTCAGTGTCTTGCTTTACTTTCTCTGTCTCTCATACAGTGCGTCGATACGATCACTCGACGCTCAGTAACTCTTGTTACGACCCACCGACGCACCGACCGACTCCTGTCTGTAACTCCAACTCACTCACTGCTGTTTCCTGGTCTCCTTATATAATGGGGATGACGTCACATGGACCTTTCTCGATTTTTACATACACGTCGGCGATCACATGGCCAGATCCTTCTCAAAAAGTTTGGGGATACCCCCTTTTGTGTACCCCTTCCATTGTTGTTAGTCACGTACACACAAGCAGTTGCGTGAGACAGCCTGACCTTGTGCTTTTGTCTGCTCATCGGCCTAGCATGTGGCGTAAAGCAGCTTAGCCCGTCCGTCCTTTGTTGTACGCCGAGCCCGGCGTCATAATACACAAAATATTTCAACACATTATTACGCATACTTACATATGATCATTAATGCATATATTATTATGACTGAGTAAGCACAGTATACAGTCCCCAAGTTACAGTATGTGTGACGAACAACATATCTAAAGTGAATGGCTGGGTGACTGAGTGAGTGAGTGAGTGAGTGAGTGAGTGAGTGAGTGAGTGAGTGAATGAGTGGGTGAGTGAGTGAGTGAGAGAGAGTGAGTGAGTGAGTGAGTAAGTGAGTGAATGAGTGGGTGAGTGAGTGATTGAGTGAGTGACTGAGTGAGTGACAGTGGAGTTTAAGGCCCATCGACAACTACTCGTAGTTCATTTGGGCCCAAAGACAAAATTTTTAAAGTATAAAACATTTACTAACTTACGTGCCTAAAAGGCACGATGAAAAGTCAATATTTTAATCGGGGTATAGTGATTACATGCACATAGTTGTTATTTCGCTGGTTTACATAAGCTAGAGAAAATCACAGTCGGTCCAAAACACAAATCTCAACATTCCACCACATTTAGTACATCTTTTGAGAGTCGCTGAAACCATCAGAAAGATTATGACACGTATAGTTGTATATAAGATCTTAGGGAAACACAAGGAATAATGAAATAGGCCAATAGCGACGGACGCCGTTTGTCCTCTAATGGTAAAAATGCTAAACAATTTGAAGATTAAGCTAACGTATCGTTATTGAATTAACAATGAGTGAATGAATGAAGTATCCCTTAAAAGTGAAAGGTCTCCTGCTAGAGAGGAAGCTCTTTTGACTCACGTGGTGAGCTATTGCATGTGGGTGGAGAGTTGGCACTGTACATAAGCACTCGTTTTTGCGCATATTGGATCCCACTCCGGAGTGGTATGGCTCAGGCGGTAGTGTCTGTGGCTCACATTCGAGAGGTCATAAGTTTGATTACCGTGGCCGACCTTTCAGACCCATGGTTATTTGGGAAGGAGGTAGGGGTTGCCGGGTCACTAGACGAATGCTGGGAAGGATAATTACACCCCTGAATTTCCTACCCCTCTATTTCACCTCACTTCTCATTTCGTTTAACTTTTTATCCTGGTGGGCTCTTTCAGGACCACAAGTGTCGGCGGGAATTTCGAGGTGCATAGCAGGTGCCTGCTCTATAAATCCTCGTTGTCGGGATTGGGGGAAGTCTCCGAATTCCTGGTTCCACAGCAAAAGTGTAAGCTCACAAGGGGAGGGGGCCACCACAGGGAGTTTAAATCTGTAGTCGTTAGGGACCCTGCCCTCTGGTGTCCCGTTTTCTCAATCCGACCATCCTTAGTATCTTCTCACCTCACCTGTCCCTTCCGGGACGCCCCGTCAGGGGAGTAAGCACAAACAAGGCCCCGCTCTGAATCTTGTCATATACCATACCTCAGACTTCCACTAATAATTCTTAAAATTGTCCTTACCTAGATGTGTTTTTTGTGCTCATAGACTCATTACTTCTAATTGTCTTTCATAGTATTTCCAAATAGTTCCATACCTTGCAGCAGAGAACCACTGTGGTTCCACTATTTGTCTGAAGTAGTCCGCCCATCTTGGTCTTCCTCGCTTTCTGCCCCCAGTATATGAGTCCCACGTAGTGGTTGGCTGACCATTTTATTCTAATAACTTCGTAAATATTAATATAAACAGTATAGATGCACATATAATTCACCATTGAATTTTAATGAAATATACGACTCAGTTTTTCATAACAGAAGCACTATTTCAATATAGTTTTCTTTTTAGAAATAGATTGACAGAAGGGAATAACATTCATGGTTCTTAAACATATCAGTGTTTCTCATAAGCGGAGATTTTAATTGAGGCCGAGACTTTATTGGTTTTACTTACAGTAAGAGCAACATCACAAAATAAATTGACACGTACTGAACTTCACTATACCTATGAAATCCAAGATCGTAATTACAAATACCCTGCATGTCCGACTGCAACAACTGAAGAACTTGATTGAAACGAGCATTTATTACACTCTAAGTGACATATGTTGTGGGTCACACACAGGAAATTCATGAACCTAGTCGTAACTTATGCGATATCAATGTATTGCAAATGCTGCATTATTGTCTTGCTCTGGGCCCTATTGTTCTCGCGTAGTAGCCGGCAATGTCATGCTAATGAACGGTCGGAATTGGAAATTTAAAGCTATCGATTGACAGTCATGTATTTAAGGTAGTAATTTGTAAAGCAGCTTCAAGTTTGCTTTTTGACGAGTACCTCAGAGAATTCCCTAACGAAAGATATAGCATAAATGGTCTGATCTCTCTAAATGTTCATAAAATTGCTTAGATATATGCCCTCCTGGATTGATAACATATGACTAATAATAAGTTAAATATCTATTATTTTTTGCATTCAATTTCAAAACTTGTGGTTTATTTTTTTCAGTTCAGACTTTTCATTTCTATGCCTTAATAGAGTTAATGGACCATATTAGCATGGCCGAAAACAAAAATAGGAGTTAATATGCGTGTTCAATTTGTATATACCTTAGACATGTATTATCAAACGTACACATGTACAACTATGTTTTCTTGTGAAAACCGATGTAATAAACATTTCTTTTGTTTATGCATTTTTTACTCATATTCAAAAGAAGATAATAAATGATAGGAAAAGAAAAATAAAATTAGCACATGCTTAAATTGTTATTTTTAAACAAATGCAAGTTATATTCAATAACATCAGGTACTCCATATAGATTGACAGAGGAGGTAAAACCAAACATGTTTTAACACTTCTCATTTTGACGCGTCATGTTGCTCAGCGTTGTTGTGAACTCAGGTGTAGATAGAAATTGAAAACCATGTTAGTGACACACCGAAGTTCTTCAGTATAAAATAAAATCTGTTTCTGGTAGATGTTAGCTCTTACATGGCTTCCCATCGTATGGAAGGCGCCTGAACGTTAGAAAATACATATTATGGTCACCCACTTTCTTTATCACATTGCATTTATTATATGGTAGGCATTTATACCTGGTCTAAACTAAAGTCAAACTGCCTTTGTATGGAGAAATCTCTGTCGAACCATCATCACTGGCTCTACTTTCAAGTTTCATTTAGTGCCCTCACTATTTGGAGTAAAACCGTGATTAACATCAAGCAAAAGGGGGATAATTGCTATCAATTTCTTCTTTTCTTTACTTATGCCTTTTGTAATACTTAGTCCTGGAGGTTATAATAGCGATGGAAAGCTAGATGGATTTTTGCCTTGTTTGAGCATGTTTACTTCGGTAGGTTCACTCAGCCCGTTACAAAATTCTTTTACAAACACCACTGATTGCCTGTAGCAGTTTATACTAACGAATGAAAGTTTGGTTATGTTCGACGTTTCTGTTCTGATGAAGTCGTCTGTCGGTGCCGCAAAGTTGAAAAAGTCCTCTTCTATCGTTTGAACCGGAGTAACAGTTTTTGAAGACCTCGGTGATGTAATCAACTTATCATCAGGTACTATTGTCACGAACCCAATTGTTTCTCTTTCCAATGAAGCCTAAGTCTCTGTCGCAGGCCATGAAACTATCCCTAGGCAGGAGAAACATAAGTTCAATTGAATCAGCATACTTCATTGCAAAAAGATAAATCACCGACATTAAAATCATTCTTTATTGTTTTATACAGCACAATTATCTACCCAAATGGGTAAGTTCTCAGCAATAAGACCTGAAGCAATTGCTTTAAACATGACGCAATATTACTTTCACCCCTCCTACCAATCCCTTCATGCCTAAGACACATACGAGTTATTATTTGTAGCATCATGCATGCAGAAATTCTAGCATGATAGTTGTCTGGAATGAAGCATTTATGAGTGTGAAAGCGTCGGTACAATCATTACCTGTTGCATGTCCATACTTAAAGATCATTTATTAATGCTGTTTGAAGGTTCTTGAGTTGTTTGTCTCGCTTCGTCCATTAATGACGTTGCTTTCTCCGCCTTTCCATGGCGCAAGTTTATTTCATTAGCAAACTTCTGCTTAATGTTGTTAGAGGTTACTGTATTTCAGGTATTAACCCTTGCATTACCAAGGGGCGGGTACTTTATACCCAACTTCTGTAATTTTTCAAATTTCTCTTTTAATTTTTTTGATAAAAGGCTCACAGTTAATAGTTATTGTCTTATCACTGTTACTACTACTGCATTGCATATCTGGCTCAACTTTTTCATTGTTGGTCTTTTTCAGAAACAATAAAATGTCAAGGTGATCGTAAAGTACTGTCCCGTCGGCATAATGTGATTCATGTAAAACAGTAAATAGGAATAGATCAACAATGTTAAATATTAACTTTATAAACATGACAACATATAATACCCAATTTTAAAGTAAATTTGTATTGAAAATAGCTGAGACATCTTATTACTAGTTGTGGTCACCTCCGCTGGTAGTATAAGCTCCGTAATAAGGATTGGCATAGTATCCCATGTGATTCGTGTAAACAAGTATAAAGTAATAGTTAAACAGTGTTAAATATTACCTTTGTAAACATGAGAAGATATAATACTCATGTTTAAATAAATTTGTAATAAAAATTGCTCAGACATTTTCTTAGTAGTGGTGGGCACAAAGCCCCCCCCCCCCCTGGTCAACTAAATTATGGAATAAGGCTTGGTAATGCTGTGGTTAAGTTTGTCACATTTCTGGCAAACATCAGTACGGGTTTTCCAAAAGTAAACTTCGGAAAATCATAAAACAATTATGAAACTTTACTTTTCAGATACATGCCCTTAATAGCAAAAATAACCGATTTACGTTTAAATCAGGATTGAGGCAATCCTTTGATGTTTTCATGCTATTATAATGACTTGCCTCTATTGGGAAGAGACTGATGTGGCTTCTAACCGAATTCCGGCCAAAGCTTGCATACGCAGACGTTATTTTAAAACTAAAGATAACTGTAATGGTGGTAGCCCATTCATGGTTCTTCACTTTCCAAAGCTGGACACCTAGCAGCTCTTCCTTGCGATGTCTGTAGCAATTAACTGTAACGGGTCTTCAGATTTATTCGGCCCTTACTGCCAGCCTATAACAACATAAGGAGTTTATCCTAAACGAAACGACCACCATAACTATGGACATGCTGTCTGGCGTATTTCAAAATGTGATGAAGCGCATGAGAAAATGTCTGGAAGTGATCATGGACATGTGGAACCAATTGTTTTACATAAATGATCATTGTGATCTTGCGATATCTCTCAGATTAACACGTTATTTATTGACTTATTTGCGTCTTCACCTAATTGATCTCTTATTTTGTCTGTGTAGGCCAGTTTTCATTTACTACTGTAAAGAGTATGAACAAGCTTCTTTCTTTTAACTGTATAACTAGGAGTTACCTATCAGTAGATATGCATGCTGAGATTGCGAGTTTACGAAATGCGTTTTGTTGAATGCGTAAGGCAAGTGAGTAAAAGTTATATTGTTGGAACTTTCATTTAACCGAATGAACAATTGGTTCCTGCGTACTGCTTACTATCTGATACACTAAAATATGCCACAAGTTTCTCCCACGATACTACATTTAACCCCACATGTAGAAATCTTATTTATTTAACACATCTGGTCAAAATGCTGTAGATTAACAGTAGATAAATTGGCAAAAAATAGCTTATCTTACAAACTCCAAAAGCTTCTTAACTATGATTTTCGATCACATAGTACCTCGAATTTTTTAAAAACGTTCCTTAGACTTTATTTTCGACCACTTACAGGAAACTAATTACTGTTTGAGTAGTCAGGCCGTAAACGTGTGCACTTAAGCTATAGGACACCATAACGTTTCAAAATTCTACTCTTAGGACTTGTATTTCCTGTTCCTTTTGTACAAGTTTACACCATTTTATCAATTTGGAAAATCTTTGGCCACTTGTGTTCTAAATTACAGTAAAAACTGTAGGCTACATTTTCAAACACAGGTCCTATTCCTCCTTTTAACTCCTTATTTACAGAATACACCCGTGCAACTTAGATCAGGTAGCAGAGACCGTGAAGGCATGGACTTCTGAACGGGAGGTCTACGTTTCAAATCCCGAAGGTCTATCCTCCCTGACCGAGGCTTTTTCAAGGTCTTAAGTCTTCAGAACTGGCAAATCCAGAGAAGCGGCCTAAATTAGTCCTGGAATGTTTCTATGCCCATTGCTTCCCCAATTAGGTATTTAATTTCATGTATCATCAATGTCCAACATCTGAGGTTCTGTAAGCAGTAAGAACGGGCGTTAAACACCATGAAACAGATGACATGCAATCCCGGATACCATCAGTAGGTATTTTATTAGAAATTCAGCTCCGTCACATCATAACCACTGTAAGAGCTATACTGAACTTTAGACAAATTTATTAACGTTACGATGATAAATTAACAGTAACTAATTTTCCGTAGGAAATAAAATGTGATTTCGTACCTTTAAAATGATGAAAGAGTTCCATACAACTGTCGTGTTTTGCAGCTTCTGCATACACAGATTAGTGATTACACACAATAACTATACTTACAAAATTAACTTCGGTTTTCTTCGCTAAACCCATTTAATCTTATTCCATTTTTACAGAATTCTTGTCTGGTTTTGGTCCTCAATTTTGTTCCAATCAATACCTTCATCTTTAGAAGACTCTTAGAGATATATTTAGGCGATTTTCGTATTCAATTTGTCCTGAGCAAATCTAGAGGCGATAGTTAGAACCAAAGCTTCCCTCTAATCTTGCTTTATGCCTCGATGAACGCGTGAATTTTCCTCTCGGCTATGTTCACATAAGTAGGTGGAGTAATGGTATTTCAGAAGAAAAAGTACATAACTTAAGACAAAGAGATGTAGAAGGAAAGATAATATTTGGAGCCAGCGGTTAACAGTCACATTCTCTTTTGTACACTTGTTTCTTCAACCTCATTGGCCAAGTGATGTTTTGGAATCTGCAGAGTGAAGTGTAAACTAGGAGTGTGCAAAGAAGTATTCGTTCCGGAGTTAATGACTCTAATGTCATTTTAAATAATTCTCTGTCTAACATTTTCTACCAATGAAAATTTTATTCATAGAACCTGTTGTGTTTAATTCTACCAAAATAGTAAATTAATAGTATTATGTTACAATTAATTATATTAAATAGGTGGCCTATATTCTTACTGTATCATTTTTCTATGTTAGTATATGTCGAAATGTTAAAATGACATTCTCAGAATAAAATAAAACGTTTATAGTCTAATTTAGGAATACACAACATGAAAATCTCATTACCTATCCTATTATATTTTATTCGCAAGATGCTTAACATGAAAACTCCAAGACAGACCTGCCACTAGGTAAATGCAGAGAAACGTAACATAAGAAATAAAACTACAATTATTTGACTTGTATGTAAAGTTCAAGTCAATTTGAAATAAACTCTATGTTTTAAAGAGATATTCATTGGTTATGTAGTAGCTTTCGTCTATCGCCTAACGTTTACCAGTTGTACAAGATTATAGAACATTACTTCAGAATGAAGAGGACTTAATCCCAGAAAATTAAAGTGGTACATTTTATTTGTATGTAAATATTTTGATATTCTAATCAACCGATACAGTTGGTTTCGATAAAATAGACATTTTGGAGAATATTCCACGTAAAGGGCAACTTGGGTGGGAGGGATTATCTTTGAAAATCCTCGTGTCCCACCTTTGAAAAATCCTGGACTTCAATACCATGTTTTGTATTCAATAGTTTTCGTTTTTGAGTTATGCTACTGGTGCTCTCCTTCTCTCTCTCTCTCAACACACACACACGCGCGCGCGTGCGCGCGTGCGCAATACGCCTTTATTAAGGGCCTGATTTGGGATCGTTGTAATTCAGGGCGTTTTTAAGGTTAGGTACCATTAAGAACAGTTACCTTTGTGAGCAACTCTTATTGCAGGGGAATACTTCTAATAGACTTATGAGGTTTTGAAAATTTTAAAAAAAGTATAATTTGTTACATTTCCATGACATTCTCAAGCCTCTATTTTTAATGGTTAGAGAAACTGTTGCTACGACAGCTTATTTTTGTATCTACGTAATTATAATGGAGTTAAACTTTACAGAAATAGTTATTTCACACATTTGTTATACATACAAAAGGAATAGTGATCGTGAACTATGCTGGCCTTAAAATTCCATTATTCTTTCGATAAAATCGCGAAATGACAAAGTAATGATCAATTCGAACTATTAATATTTCGGAAATTGCTTATGCCACGAAAATACCTTAAAAAACTGCATTTTAAAGAAATCTACATTTTTTGCGTAGTACGTTTTGTTCTATCCCTTAAACTTCACCGGCAGGTCCTAATGACCTAATTCTCAACGGGCTCTTAAACCCTACTCATTCACTCACTCCTTCACCGGTTATACAAAATTACACAAAATTGCTTCCGAATAAAGTGGACGTCATAATTTATTCCCAGAATATTCAAGATATTTTACGGGTAAAATTTATGTTATAAAGAAATGATAGGGAAATAGGCAAACAGTTGCAATAAATGATTTCGATGCATTAAAATACACGTATAATGTAATAAGCCTGAGTTACAGTCATTAAGAATGCAGAGGACAACAATTGTGTTTCAAACTGAATTTGCAGCTTGAAAGTTGGCAACATTGTTGGGGAGTGATGCTTAGTAGGCGGAAATGAAGTTAATAAAAGAGCATGTATTTCTAAACTTCGTGTCTTTAGGACTTCACAGAAGTGTTAACTGTGATAAATTATTGGCACTTAATAGCGCCCAAAGACCGCGCTCGAGTTATATAGATTTAGAGGTTGTTGCGAAGGAACCTAAAGCTTAGCATTTTCACAACTCACTGCACCAAAATTTTGGCTAATTGTTAATGAAATAGTTTTAAACCGTGAAGTATTGATCCGACAGAAGTTAGCAGAGAGAATTTTATGGTTACAATTTTTTATGATAAGACTCAGAAGCATTTTAATTCTTCAACCTAAACAGTGGCCAACTCGTTACAAATAGATTAACAGCCTCCATTAAATTTATCAGCCAAGTTAAAGTTGTTTTTTATTCTCAAATCCACCCACCCCTGTTGGTCTGGGTGACTCAGTTGGTTAGACGCTGGCCTACTGATCCCAAGGTCGCGGGTTCAAACCTGGCCCAAACCGATGGTTTTTAAGTGTGCTTGTCGGTCTGGGTGGCTCAGTTGGTTAGACGCTGGCCTACCGATCCCAAGGTCGCGGGTTCAAACCCGGCCCAGGCCGATGGTTTTTAAGTGTGCCTAAAAACGACAGCTCCATGTCCGTAGATTTACTGGCATGTAAAAGAACTCCTGCGGGACAAAATTCCGGCACACCGGCGACGCTGATGTGATCCTGGCAATTGACAGCGTCGTTAAACAAGAAAATAATTTGAATCTCACATCCGCCCAGGCACGCCCAGAGATAAAGATCTCATAGTTCTTTACCGGAGCGTACGGTAACAGATACCCAGGAGAACGAGATCCAAGATGGCATCAAAGGATAATTCACCCAATTCATCATCAGTTATGTAAATGTCATAAATATATGGTATTTGAATCAAAGCCGTTAGGGCCATTTTTGAGAAAATTGTCTGTGTAAAGGTTAGTTTGGCCATACCATGCAGTTTGGTGTGGAGGAATTTTCTTCAAAATCCCAACTTGAAGGTATTGAACATGAATACCAAGTTTGACATTCATTCGTACTTGGTTTCTGAGATACGCTGTTCACATACAGACATAAACAAGGACCTTCTTCTAAAAATATTTTTTCTGGATTCAGGAGTCTGAGAAATGAATTTCAGGTGAAATCTCGATATAGAGCTTTTAATGAAATTCCAATACGTGACCAGAGAAAGTAAGAGATCTTTAATTAAAACGTTTGGAAAAGTATTTCTTCTTTATTTGCGTTCTTAAACTAGCCACGTGGTTAACCCTTCTGTTAGTGCGTGTGGAGTAGCATAATGAACCCACATCTGCTGCCTGCAAATTACGCTTGGATTTCTCTTTGCAAAACGTTTATGCGAACCAACTAGTATAAAAAGGAATTCTAGAAGAAGGCAAATGTGCGTCAAGAGTAGAGGTATGCGGAGATTATCATTCCATTTGCATGTACAAGGATAATTAAACTCAAGCTAGCAGTTTTAACCCATGCTTCACGCTAGTCAAGTAGAAAATACGTCCGTACTCGATCTTAGATAATAATATAATATCCGCAGCCAAAGTGTGCGGTCCCATAAACCAGGTCCAAAGACACAGCTCTCCTTTGGTATGATAAATCTTTATCTTCATTATGAAGTTTTTGTGTCTTTTAAAAAACATACTTATAACATAAAATGTAGCCTTATTGTGGCAAGTGCTTTTTAGTAGTGTTTCACGCTTGTTCTTGTGATATACAGTACAGATTGTGGATGTTGCTGATACATGAAATGAAAAAGGAAATTCGGTAAACTAACGTTCCAAGTCTAATTTTAGGGCACCTCTTGGCATTTATCAGTTATGAAGGATGAGGAAATCTTGGAACAAATATCTGTAAGGGAAAACAGCTCTGGTGGAATTTGAACCGCTGACCTTCCAATCACAAGTCCGTGGCTTAATGCTCTCGGCTAATTCTTTTGGCTGTAGAGTAGGTGCAATGTTAATAAAATATTTTATTCTATTATACATTTTATTTGCACGTGTTATGGAATAATCTATACAAAGTAAAGAAAGTGTGGCATTGTTTAACTTACCAGGCAGCCAATAGCACGCAGAGTCAATTGTACCGTTTGCTAAATCAAGGATAACGTTTCTAATCGGCATACTTTGTTCACATTCTGTGTGTATTCAACTAACGGAAATCCGAATACCGATTCTGAACAATTGCAAACACAAAGCTTCTGGAGTACATGTCTGAGAAGCTATTGTCACATAGGCAGAAAAGGTGGTTTTTACCTTTTCCGTCGTTTCTGAAGTGTAAACAACCATGTCACACCCAATGTACCAATACTACTCGTACTAACACTGCGTATAGAAGGTAGAAGTAGTGATATTGCATTCCGTCCAAAAATACGGCCGATATTTATATGTTTTGAGATTTTCTGACTCAAAAATTCAAGTTTACAAAAGGTGAGCGCGCCCGCGCGTTGTGTGTAAACTAACTAAAAATGTGGAATAAATAATGATGATTAAAATAACCCATGTAACATATTGACATGCAAAGTGTATGCCTTGAATTTTCAGCCAATATTCTAAGTCGCCCCTATTTCATTGAACCGTTTATAACTTTATATAACTATTTCATTGAACCATATATAGCTTTATATAACTAAGACAGCATAAAATATAAATAAAAATGTATCACAGGAAAATACAGAGTTCATTAAATTACAATATTTTCTCCAAATAAATTGTTTGAGGCATTAACCGTTTTTGCAATATTTGTTTTGCAACTTTACACACTCATCAGGGGTGTATGCAGCCAAGCTTTATGCACTAGGGTTCCTTTGCATGGCAAGAGCTTGTTACCACCATTAAACATTTGACTGCCGTTTGCCTGTGTTGCAACTAAGCACTTTTTGCTAAATTTAAAATCCTTTCTGAGCCAACTTGTACCGCGTGTAGCATAACGTGGATAGAAGAATCACTATCTATATGATTATTGTAATACACACACACACACACACACACACACACACACACACACACACACACACACACACACACACACACACACATACATTTGCTGTGCGCTTGCGCTCATTTTCTATAGCTTAGATCACACTTAGCAAAGAGGCTCTGTGGTATCCTAATTTCACTACCCAGATGTGAGGTTCTAACGGGGTGAATAAACAACTTCTCCGAATATCCCATTCAGCATTAAATTTTACTTTTTTGACTGTTAAAGAATACTATACAAAGAGGTTTGTATAGTGCGCATAACAAGTTCTGTCATTTAAGTAGTTTTTATAGGATGAATATTTTATGACCATTTTTCCTTACTATTGCTCTTGTACCTAAAGCGGTTACCACGAAAACATACTTCCGATTATCACAACACAACAGTTAGTGTACTGTTGAATCTTTTGCTAACAGACACAGAAAAATCAATATTACTAATACTATCGGTTTTCGAAACATCACATGACATAAGTTGCACAAGGTGTAAGGGGGGTGAGAGCAACTGAGCGGGGGAGATTGAGAGGGAATGAAAACGAGAGAGAGAGAGTGAATTTTCGCATTCAAGACAGTAACGTGAGCAGTGAAGGGATATCGAAGTTTAGGTTTTCTGCTATCTTTCAAGACTATTAGTTAGTTTTTGAAGATGGCATCGATTGTTCAACATTTAATGCATGGTTTTTGCAAGTTTCTTTCGATACATTAGGTACGAAAAATTTCTTTATTTAAATTAACAAATAAAAAGCATTTTTATGAGATAGCGTTGAACCATAGAGTGCATCACAGGAGTGTATCCACTGGACCATAAGGCATTTTTACCTGAAATGTTTTACAACGAACCATTTCTGCAGAATTCCGTTTTAAGGTCTACGACATTTTTATTTTTTACTTTTTTATTTCTTATTTCTCTCTTTCTTTTTTTTAAAAGAAAGCTTTCTGGGGACTATTTGGATTATTCATTTATTCTTTTACATTGGTGCAACGATTTATGCACAAAGCTGGCTATGCAACGGAACAAAGAATCATTGCTGCAGAGAAGCTAGTCGTATTCCAAAATGGTCGATGTTTACACTTAAGTAAGTTGTAGAAATTTAGAAACATAGTATTGGCTGATTCACGTGGTATCTTCTTTATCTTACTGCCTTCCCTTTATGGAGGTCTGACATCTCCTAGGACTTAGAAGACTGTGCTTAGGGTCATATGCCTGTCGGGGGCAGACCTGGAAACAAAAGCGGGTGGTCAGCCCAGCACCAGGTATGAAATTGAGGAAGAGGATGATATGAAAGGCAGGCGAAGTAGGTGAATGGAAAAGTGATGATGGAACAGTTGGTGGAATGGGTGATGGGGAAAACCAGAGAACCCGGAGAAAACGCGCCCAACGTCGCTTCGCCCACCACAAATACCACTTGTGAGTCCCTGGGATCGAACCGGACTGCTTGGGTGATAAGCGAACCATCTAACCGCTTGGCCATGGCCCCGCCTGTGTGATATAGAACAGTAAAAAACAAATTCAAATTAAAGATAACGTGCTAATAGTGTGTAACCCATGTGTGCTAGAAGTTTTTCTTATCGATTTATTCTTTAAAACGAAATATTTCTTACAACGCGTTAGTGGAACTTTGACTGATCTGTTCAGTGTCACGCCTGTGATTCATTTCATTCATTCAAAGCCTTGAAAGATATACAATTTTCCAAACTGATAAATAGTTGAGGTTTACAAAGTATTTGTTTCTAAAAATAAGGCAAAACAGCAGTATAGCGCTTATTTGGGAAATACACGTCTAATGAGACCCGAGCTCCTAGACTCGCCATTATACCATTGAGATAGCATGCATAAGTAGACATCAAACAGAACTGTTGCGTTTTAGGTGCGGAAATGTAGTATTTGTGGGTGCAGACGCTGCAAGAAGTACGTTGCCTTGCTGATTTAATTTCTTTTGGCTTTGGACCAACTTGAAGGACACTGCTGTCTGCAAACTTCATACAGAATGAGACTGTTGTAAAAGGCCTTCATGCCCACATTCCAAGGAAGAGAGATACTACAGCAGTAAGGTCAAATACTTGAATGATCATTGCTATCGTTTACAAGTGCGTCTACACCAATGGGAACCGTACCGAAGGGAAAATAAGCAATTCTGAAACGCTCGCGTGCTTCTTTGTTACCTCGAGGAAAGATTCCTATAATCATGATCGGGTCTGCAATCAAGTATTGCGCTTTATTTGGTAAAGAAAATCGTACCGATTTAGATAATCTTCCCATTAGGCGCCTACAGTAGACACGTTTAATAGCGGACGTAAACGCATCAGCTTGTTCACTACCGAGCAGCTTTTGTTTTGCTGGGTAGGTTTCGGTAGACTGCTCGAAATGTATATTATTGATGTGTGGCCGCTGATGACCTAGAAGTTGAGCGCCCTTAAACCAAATCAAATTGATGTGTGGCAAATATGTGACTTTCTCTACTAGTTATCACTTTCATAGCTTTGATTTTTCAAATTAATAACATATCTTATTGGTCTACGTAATTCCCTACTAAGCATGATAAATGTGACATCCTTCATTGGCTGGAGTAGAGTTCGTTGCTATTCTGCTTCCATCCAATAGGAATCGTTTCATAACTAACTTTAGCCAATCAAGGCATAAAAATATATCTTCCATGTAGAGTAAATTAGTGATAGGAGCTGGTTGCACTTTACTTCTATGAACACCTTAACTGCGATATCAGTCTAATTATAACATGCACTACAGGTCAGTTTGACAACTTCTAGTTTTGTACAGATACATTATACGATATTATATTTTCTCACATTACGATGGTAAAATGCCTTATGTGTGAATATGAACTTACTGGATACTAAAGTACACACATCTTGAGAGAGAGAGATGTAGGTTTAAGGGCGCTCAACTACATGTTCATCAGTGCCCTTAGCAATTCATGGCAAAAGGCAGATATAAACTTCAATCAAAAAAGTACTGGTAAAAAGGAAAACATATGCATAAATATACAAGACAGAGCAGCAAAAGCCAGAATTATGCATACAAAAAGTGGATAATAGATATATAAAGTTTCAAATCCTCAAACTCATGTTACACTCCCCTAAAAACTTAAAAACTCTATCAACTGCTGTTTTGTCGTCCACCAAGACCTCTGCAAGTCTGGAAGGCAGCTGCAGAGTCTCGAAGGTGCGCTAGAGAGGAACACTTTAGCAGCACGTGACTGACAGAAGGTTGTCGCACAGCGGACAAAGAGGAGCAGGGTCCCGTTTAAATAGGTAACCATGCGAAAAATTACAGTGACCCGCTCGCGACGAGATATGCGAGAAGAGGTTACCCAGTTTGTCGGAACTTCTGACTTCTCTAAGTCTATTACCACAGAGAGCTGATCACTGTTGGTGCCAGCACGACAGCGCTCTTTCGTCTTTTTATTCACTTACTTTCACTAAATTCTCTTACACGTTCCATTTTCCTTTAATTCATTATTTTAAATTACCCGTTCGATTCTAAAATTTTTTCCCCCTCATTTTTTCTTATGTTTCATGATCATTTGCTAATAATTTTTTACAGCTCATCGATTCACTTTCTTCTTATCTTTTTATCACTTCCACTTCCTTTCCTCACTTAACTTTCATTTGTATAACTCCTACTTGACTTTATGTCATTTCCATCCTTCCTACCACCCCTGACTAAAGTTAACATGGCACCAGGTAGCATTTTCCTTCTTCTCTTTTCTGTGTTTTTCCCCCTATGTATTAACACATTTTCATTATCTGATACCCACTTTTATGAAATATTATCTCCTCAAATACGTGCTTGTCTTTTCTGTTCGCCCTTCGTTCATCCCATTCTACCCACATACGAAATGCATGTTTCTCTATCCCCACATTCCACCTGGTCATACTTCACATCTTCTTGTTTACTCAGTTATGCTTGGGCGTAGAAGCTTATAGCATTAACGGTTTAGCGACAAAAACACAAATTATCTCCACGATATGAAACAATCCCTTTTTAATTAATTTTAAATCAAGGAATGCATCCATTATGAAAACTTGTGATTTATATGTGAACGGATAATCAACTGTTGTTTCAAAATGTTATTAGTTAAATTGCTTTTAGAAGAATTTGTGGATCATCTAGCAAGTTTGAGGAGTATTGTGGATATGTGTCGATGACGTTACTTTTGCGTTTCCAATATTTTTCATAAATTATATAGGTGACTGACGGCACGGCATGACTTCATACACAGAAAACACACAGTGAAGAACCTTATCAAAGTGCTTGTCTCATTGGTCTAAATGCTGCTATGGTCGAGTTTCTGGAGATTTAGCTGAAACGTATCCCCCGCTTATGTTTTCTTGAATTTTCTCATCCGTGTCGTCTATTCTTCTTTAATTTAATTTTTATGAATATAAAAATAGGTTTTTCAGTGCTTAGCATCAGGCTACAGTTTGCTAAAACAGCTACGTCTTCATTTCGGTAGTCCACAGAAAGAAGGTATCTTCCAGGTAATTTTTCTACCCCACATGAAGGGGAAATTCATTTAAATAGAGGTTTCGGTGCAAAATAACATTTTTACACAGAGAAACCTTTCTTACTATGACAGAACAATATCCTCACCCTAACTAAGTTGAATACCAAGCCTACTAGTGGGTTTGTCTCGAATGACGCAACTGGCAAAGAACGGTTGGACTCCAACCAGGTACGGGTTAAATGATCCTACTATGTCGTAGTCTGGCTCACGTGTGTATGGACAATAGCGACATTGCAGTTCAGTTAAGCATCGCTAAATGTAATGTGTAGTGTGAGCAATGGTATGTGGAACTGTTTGTGTTTACCGTGTGTAGTTATCATGGTGTATATTAGAGTCTATTGTGTTTAATTTTGTTTGGAAGGAATCGCAAGTGGATTACACAGGCCTGGGAAGGTTTTGCGGCACGGAATATTTTACATCATAATGGTCAATTCGGATGCTCTGATTTCGAAAATAATAATAGTCTTTTTTTTTTTTTTTTCCATACCACGTATGCAGATTTTGAACAGTTCTGATTCTACACAAAATTAAAAGTTCGGTACGCTAGGATTAGCATCACTGCATTTCGACTTAGAGCATGGTTGATTAAAACATGCAAATATGCTAAATCATATGACGTCATATTGTACCAATGTGTATCTCTGTTTACAGGTAATGTTGAAACTATCTCATCAACATGTATTGCATAATACTGAAGCATTTTATATCACTCGATTGACTGCTTCTTATTATGGGTGCCTACGGCTGCTCACACATGAGTCTTAATCTCGGGTATCCGTGGTGGTTACAGAGAGCGATATTGTAGTTTTGTTAGAACTCTTTATTTGTTTTCTTTTTACACATTTAAGCTTTGCTGAACAATTTTAAATAGAATAAAATATGCAGTTTAACGTAACGCTGGAACGAACTTTCACCGTGTTGCTTACATGTATCTCTCCCTCGTAATGATGCCTGTCTCCTACTGTCCCTCAGTCATTTTATCCTTTTTAGCTTCCCAAACATCCATAATGGCCCTCACTTCATTAAGTCAAGACTTTGCCCTCTGGCAAAACCCCTCGGGTTTCCGATACTTTGTAAAAATACAATAGCAGGCTCTTTTTTTTTTTATGTTGAAGACCTTGCCAAACTAATTGTATCTCGTTTACGTTAATGTTTGGGACGTTCGCTAATGACCCTCGCTAGTGCCTTTTTGGCATCCCTTCACCTGTGGTACATATTCTTAACCCTTTGCTATTAATGGATTTTGTAACTTTGATATATTCTGTATATCATAAGCGCTATACAGAAAAACTGCTACAAATGCCCCCCATATACATTATCATATTATGTAAGAATATGATAAGGTATATGTCTTGCCCGAAAATCATTTTCTTGTTAAAATTTCGCGATTGTTCAGCAAATCTTTCTGTCAATTACATACAAATACTTAAAAGGGTTTACACTCAAATTCTTAAAGACATAGCTTGTACATAGAATACCCTTCACATATTTACATTACACAAATCAGCACTCAACACACATAGGGTTATATTTTTAATACTACATAGTGATTTAATATTATTTTACATGTTTCTTCTTACATTGATCTTCTGATTCTATATAATTATTTTTATCAAAAGTCTTTTATGGTTATGGATTGTTCTGCTGGTTTCACTTTTAATTTGTTTTTTTTTTTTTTTTTTTTCTCACACGCACATTATCCACTTCACTGTTTTTTTTCTCGATATATTCACTTTGCTTAGTATTAATTACGTTATTCTTACAGTTATTTACAAGTTTACATAGAAACAATTAGGCCCTCATTTTCATGATCCAACCATTCTTTCAACTACTTCTCACCATTTCTTTTCTTACTTTTCGATACTATTTGAGGAATTTCTATACGGTCTTATTAGCTGCTTATGCCATCTCCCAATCGATTTGTTTGTTTTTAAGTCCACTAATTCATAAGTATGCTCTCCGAATTTCTCAGTAATCCTTACCGGACCTTTATATAATAGCTCTAATCTATGACTTCTCCCCCTTAACGCATTGGATAACTTATGATCCCTAGCGAGGACTAGATCTCCTACCTGAGGATTCCATTTATTTTTACGTTTCCTGATTTTTGATTTCCTCTTTTCCGCTTTTTCTTGCAATCTGTCAAAAACGATCTTAGCCCTTTGTTCCTCCGATAATGGCTGACTTCCCTCAATCGTTCTTGGAGTATTTTTAAAAATGGGTTCAGGGTCAATTCCCTGCATTATCTGTATCGGTGCAAAACCAGTTGTAGTGTTTACAGTATTATTAATAATTTTCTCTATGATGGGACAATACTTTACCCAGTTTCGATGATTATTATGAGTAAGCACTCGAAAATAAGTCCCTATTTCTCTTAATATCCGCTCTGTCGGATTCCCTGAAGGAAAATAATAAGAACAATGATATAGTTTTATCTGGTGGCTACTTAGAGTTTCTTTGAAAATTTTATTCGCCACTTCAAACGAATGTGTGTAACAGTTACATCTTCCAGGCTTTTCCGAGAATACCTCCCTGTTTTCTATTAAAAGTTCCCGTAATTTTCCTTTTTGTTCCTCATTTAGTCTCTCAGCTTGGTTCACCTTAGATTCTATTAAATTTTCTATCTTGACACAGTCCTTTCTTTCGTCGTACTCATTTATACTACTATTCTTCAAGTTAAATTTTGGGTTTTCTCGGGGTTTCTTTTCTTCGTCAAAATCACAGAAATAATTACCTCTACTTACAATATTTTGTTCCTCTATTTCATCGTAGTTCCCAACTTTTAATTCTGCTAATTCCATCGCTCCAATATTTATTACCTCGACAAAGAATGTTTCCCCCTCCATTTCTTCCTCTACCTGATCCCGTACAATTATCCTCGAAGTATGGTCTAAAAATGGTACAATTATGGTGTCAGGTCCTGTTTCAAACTTAAAACTTCTATTTTCAAAATCTATGATGGAATTCCAAGCATAAAGACTATCGCAACCGATTATTACGTCAAAAACAAGCCTGGGTACAACCAAAAATAATATTTCAATGCATTTCTGTGCGATCTCGACCTTTACCATCACTTGAAATTTTACCCTTTCCTTCCTTTTACCTACTGCTACAGAGCAATATATCCCATAAACTGGCAAAGATAATAATTTTACACCACTATTCACTAAATTTTCAAAAAAAATTTTGGGAACACACAGTAGTATTAGCACCTGTATCAATAATAGCCTGAAATAATTTCCCGTTAATACCAATATTTATTCTTGGCGGATCAATTAAAATTTCATTCTCTGTATTTTCTTTATGTTTTTCGATCAAACATTGCCTTCTCTGTCCCTTATTTTCGAAGTACTTCCCATAATAAGAACATTCATCATTCCCAATCTTCACTGAAGGCGAAGTTGACTGGGTTTGGAGTTTTCCGAAACCTTACTAATGGCTCCTGTCCCATTCCCATTATATGAAGGTCCCGGGTTTGAATCCTGGTGAAAATTTGTTTCTTCCAATCTTTTTACCGCGTTTATAGCGTCTACCCTTTCTTCCGGATTTGGAGAAATTCTGCTATTACCATTTCTTTCTTCTTGCCTAGGGGAATTCGGTCTGTACCAATTATTATCATGGTGATAATTATTTCCCGAAGGAAATCGATTCCTAGTGTACCTCCCCCTTCTATCTCCGTAATATCTATTTGCCTGTACGTAATTAATTTGAGGGTTTCTTTCCCGTGGATAATTCTCAACCCTTCTTCTATTATCCTGAGGCTCAAAATTATTTCTTCTATCCTGAGGCTCAAAATTATGTCTCCTATCCTGAGGCTCAAAATTATTTTTCCGGTGGTAATTATTGTTTTTAGGGACTGGGCCATGATACCGTTGCCGAGCATCAAAATTCCTGACATCACCTGAACCTGCCCCCTGCCCGAAAATTTTTGTTGGAGATCGGTTATTTCCAAAAGGTCTCTCATTACTTGCCTCGTTTTGGCTCTTATTTCTTTCTAGTGCGATTAACAAGTCAATCATTGCCGCTATTGTTGTCGGCTTCGCAATAATCAGATAGTGTTGAATTGTTTCCGGAAAATGTGTGGTTATTAAATTAATTAATTCTATTTCTCCCATCGGAGGGTCAAGCATCTTACATTTTCTAGCTATAGCCATAAAATAATTAACCATGCATTGATCTTTATGCGGGTTATATTTCCCATTACTCAGTTCCAGTCTTATATTTGCCTGCCTGCTAGCTCCCCAATATCTATTTAAGAAAATTTCCTTAAATGTCCGATAATCATTACTTAATCCTACTGATAACTCTAACCAGTTTGAAGCGTTGCCTTTAAAACATTTTCTGACAACCGTCATCTTATATTCCTCGGGAATACCTTTTACAAGAAAATACTCTTGCATGCTATTTATAAAAGCCTTGGGGTCATCAAATTCTTCGTTTTCAAAGGTTGGTGGTGAAATTTCATTCAAAACATGGTTGGGCCATTGCAAATGTGGACTATTGCGTGCATTAACATTAACATTTGTATTACTATTACCTGATGTACCAGCATTTAAATTTAACATCGGAATGTCCGCTGACGCACTATGCATCGCTTCGTCCCGTGCTGCTACCGTAATAGTATTACTACTCACAGAGTCACTAACATTGTCAGACATACATATGTTATTTAATCTTTCTTTCAGTTTGTCATTTACCTCATCTACACTCACAGCTAATCTCCTAGTTTCCCTCTCTGATTGCTCTAATCTTTTCCTACAGATTTCTAATTCCTTGCTATTAATTTCCCTTTCCTTAGCTAATTCAGTAGTTATTTCCTCCCTTAGTTTTCTATTTTCTTTCTCTACATTTTTATTAACTGTTTTAATCTCTTCCCTAACCTGTTCCTGACTTTCCCTCATTTCAATTCGTACATTTTCAATTTCAATTTTAACCTCTTCCTGATTATTTCTAACCTCACTTCTTACAGTTTCTATTTCATTTCTAACTTCCTCCTTGAAATTTTCTAAAACCTTCTGTTGTTTCTCAATCTTATTTCCTATTTTGACTAAGTCAGCTGTTAAGTTCTCCCTCGTATTTTCTACCTTTTCTGTTAACCCCGTTAAATCTTTCTGACTCTGATCTACCTTTTCCGTTAACCCCGTTAAATCTTTCTGACTTTTTTCTACCTTTTCCTTAATCTCTTTCTGACTTTCTGTTAAACCCGTTAAATCTTTCTGACTCTGATCTACCTTTTCTGTTAACCCCGTTAAATCTTTCTGACTTTTTTCTACCTTTTCCTTAATCTCTTTCTGACTTTCTGTTAAACCCGTCAAATCTTTCTGACTTTTTTCTACCTTTTCTGTTAAACCCGTTAAATCTTTCTGACTCTGATCTACCTTTTCCTTAATCTCTTTCTGACTTTCTGTTAACCCCGTCATCATTGACATAAGTGATTTTAATATTTCATTAGTCTCCATGCTTCCCCCTGTTTCTTCTCCCTGATTTTGTATATTCGTATCAGCTACTCTGTCCCTTGCATGATCTACATTACTATATACACCTTCTCCCACTCTCTCATCACCCTCCTGCACTTCCATATTTATATCTAATTGCTCGATCATTTTCCCGTTCCTTAAATACATTGACTATATACTACAACACGTAGATAAAATTCTCACTCAGTACCTTAATCAGCTTGCTGCACTGCTATTCGATGTGGATCCTCTCGTTCCTGCTGTGTCCTGGGTCACCTTCCCTGGAGTTCACGACCTTTGTTGTTCATCTCCCTGAAGTTCTCCGCATACCTTATTCTGCTTCCCTGAAGTACTCTGAAGTTCTCGCTCAGCATTCCTGAAATTCTCTGAAGTTCACGCTCAGCATTCCTGAAATTCTCTGAAGTTCACGCTCAGCATTCCTGAAATTCTCTGAAGTTCACGCTCAGCATTCCTGAAATTCTCTGAAGTTCACGTCCCACGTTGGAGCGCCAATTTGAAGCATTTTATATCACTCGATTGACTGCTTCTTATTATGGGTGCCTACGGCTGCTCACACATGAGTCTTAATCTCGGGTATCCGTGGTGGTTACAGAGAGCGATATTGTAGTTTTGTTAGAACTCTTTATTTGTTTTCTTTTTACACATTTAAGCTTTGCTGAACAATTTTAAATAGAATAAAATATGCAGTTTAACGTAACGCTGGAACGAACTTTCACCGTGTTGCTTACATGTATCTCTCCCTCGTAATGATGCCTGTCTCCTACTGTCCCTCAGTCATTTTATCCTTTTTAGCTTCCCAAACATCCATAATGGCCCTCACTTCATTAAGTCAAGACTTTGCCCTCTGGCAAAACCCCTCGGGTTTCCGATACTTTGTAAAAATACAATAGCAGGCTCTTTTTTTTTTTATGTTGAAGACCTTGCCAAACTAATTGTATCTCGTTTACGTTAATGTTTGGGACGTTCGCTAATGACCCTCGCTAGTGCCTTTTTGGCATCCCTTCACCTGTGGTACATATTCTTAACCCTTTGCTATTAATGGATTTTGTAACTTTGATATATTCTGTATATCATAAGCGCTATACAGAAAAACTGCTACAATACATAAATAGGAACCTATCTTGGAATCCGCAGTCTAGTTTTAAACTTCTCAGCTGGTTTCTTTTGAAACCATGTTGTGTTGTGAACAAATTGGCAAGCTCGAGTGGTACATTTAGGAGGGGCCGTGTGAACCATCATAACAATTTCTGTTATGTCTGTGGTTATATGATAAAGCAACAGAAAAAGAACATTACCGGATTTATCAAGAGTTTATATCTGGTCTATTTTAAAATAAAATTAGGAGATAAAAACAAGAATATTGCTCCTCATATTGTGTGAAAAAGTTCTGTAGAAAATCAAAGACAATGGTACACCGGAGTTCGTCTGTCTATGTATACCCTATGGTGTTTCTATGGTATGGCGCGTACAACAAAATCATATTGACTGTCATTTTTGTCTGTCTAATATATCTGGATTCAATAGGAAAAACAAGGCAGGCTTTATATATCCAAACTTGCCATCAGCAATTAGGCCTGTACCTCACGAACCTGATGTTCCTGTTCCATCACCGTATTGCCAGAAAGCAGTAGAGTGCAGAAGATGAAATAAACTGATCCCCAGACTTAAAAGATAAGAATCCAAATCCATTGAGTCAATCAAAATTAAATGATTTGGTACGTGTTTTAGGTCTTACCAAAGTGAACTTTTAGTTTCAAGGCTAAAGAAGACAATCGTTTAGCATCTGGATAAACTTTCTATTGGTACAGACTTCGAGAAAAAGAGTTCAACAAATATCACGTAAAAGAAGAACTAGTGTATTGTTGTGATATCCCTAACTTGATAAGTTATCTTGGAACAGCTTATTAGCAAAATCTTGGCGTCTGCTTAAATATTCGAGCAAGAGAAGTCTGAAAGATGTTCTGCTGCACAAAAGCAATGTTTGATTTGGTTCCTATAGCTTATTCTACATCACATAAAGAAATGCACCAAAATTTGTACAGTATCCTGGAAAAAGTTAAATATAATGAATACAAGTGGTTGGTGTGCTGTGATCTTAAGGTGTGCGGCATTTTATTGGGCCAACAGGAAGGGTACCTGAAATGTTCGTGCTTTTTGTGTGAGTGGGACTCCAGAGCCAAAGAAAGACACTGGGGTGAAACTAACTGGCCAAAAAGAAAAGATTTAGTGCTAGGGACAAAAAATGTAATAAATCGCCCGCTGATTGACTCACACAAGGTTTTGCCACCCCCGTTGCATATCAAATTAGGAATAATGAAGCAATTTGTAAAAGATTTGGACAAAGGTGGGTTGTTGTTTCCTATATCTCCTTCAGAAATTTCCAATGTTGTCTGAATAAAAAGTGAAAGAAGGCATTTTTAACTCATGAAGGACGATCAGTTTAGAAATATCATGAGAAACATAGATGTTCAAGCTTGAGACTCATTCAGTGAAGTAATAGACAAGTTTTTGGGCAATGTTAAAGATAACCAATATGAACTCGTTGTTAAAACCATGTTCGAAAACTTAAAGGCACTCGGATGCAATATGAGGTTAAAACGGCATTTCCTGCATTCGTCAGGACCACAAACGCAAGTCAACTCAGCGTTCATGTTCGGCAAAATCAGGGAGAAAATAACATCATAAGGTATGTTTGAAAGTTTCTAGTTCAGTGTACATTGCTGCATCTGTGGAATTGAGATTGTTTCTTTGTTTGAATGATTTCACGCATTTTAAATTGTGCTTAAAAACCAGAAACAAACTCTAATATTACACATTTCCTATCTGCATGGCCAAAAAAAAAAAAAAAGTACGTGGCAAACAAATGGAAAGCAGATTTGAATTCAGCATACCAAAATTAGGTTTAGAGAGCTAAACAAATTCCGTGCCGCAGAAAAAAGGTTTAAATTCGCAGGCCGGTGTTATCAGCTTAAATGTATGTAGCAAATGGTGTTGGCGTTTCTCATAAAACCATAATCTATAGGTTGTTTGAACAATTTGTGAAATTTGGATCAATTTCGACAAAAAGAGACAGCTGTAGCCAAGAAGAACATAGACAAGATAGAGACCGCCTCACATTACAGAGTGGTTCCAATAACTGCATAATTGATTGCCCTCTACTTCTTCAGATCTAAACACATCTGAACATTATCTGCGGCAATGCCTAAATATAAAGTTTATATATATATATATATATATATATATATATATATATATATATATATATATATATGTCTATACGCACACGATGCGATCATTATCTCGGGCGAATGTTTTAAGATAAGTTTATGCTTCAAATTCCTATATGCGCAACGAATTCAAAACAGCATCCGGCGTGTGTTGTTGAATATTCAAATTAGTCAATTATCTTAACAATCCGTTGTTCTGGGTGGCTCAATTGGTTAGACGCTGGTCTACTGATCCCAAGGTCGCGGGTTCGAATCTGGCCCAGACCGACTTTTTAAGTGTGCTTAAAAACGACAACTCCATGTTAGCAGATTTACTGACATGTAAAATAACTCCTGCGGCGCAAAATTCTGGCACACCGGTGACTCTGAAGTGATCCTGGCAAATGACAGCGTCGTTAAACTACATAATATTTTTTTGGTCTAACAATATTCTCGATAGTAGCAAGGTTAGTGTAGACCCAGAAAAATATTACTTTCATTAAAAAAAGCGAAACATTCACATTACTTTGCAAGGTTGCGGTTGTCTGAAAGTGAAGAGGATTTCCACACTTATGCGTACATAAAGACCTGTTGAAGTCCTAAAAACCTCTGGGAGGAGGGGATGAAGCGTAGGACGCAGGGCGACCACATCGGGGCAGAAGTCTCGGACAAAGGCGAGGTTCCTAACTTCTCAAGATGATATATTCTGACGCTGGCAGGACCTCCCAAACAGGCATATTTCTTCCAGAGGATAGGTCTGTCTAGAAGGTTGTCGCACACCATGGCCAGGGCAGGTAGTTAACTCCTTCACCATGCGCCTCGCCCACCGTCCACTCGCCTGATCCTTCGGCCCACAAACGTAAGATGATGAAGGTAGAGAGCAATTATATATAATTTCGCCCCTCACCTACCAACCAGGGAAACCGCTGCAAAATTTAAGCACAGAGTAGCCTACATTACGACAATCGAATCCAGGACCTCCCAAATACGAGCCTCTCGCATTACCGCGGAGCCATTTCACTCGGTAATTATATACTTACTTCGGAAAACTACCTGGCAATTTCTTCATATGATGTCATCTTCTTCATCCTGTTGTAGTAATCCACGGAGATCACAACGTATAGACGTTTTGGTATAACCTAATCATCTCGCATATGACATCCCTTTCCCAAGTAATTATTTCTGTTTACTTTTCGCTTTCAGCATGTTGCTCTGACCGTTTAGAGTACTTTCTCGTTTGCGTTAAGACTTTCAAAGATTTTTAAAGTATTGGAAGCAATCTGAAGTTGTGACAACCCTTGGAAAGCGTTGAATTTGACAAACATTTGATCATGTACAAGAAGGTTTAGGGAGAAGAGGTGGGCCGGTCCACCACTACTGCACGAATGCATTCATTCGTATAACCGAGCCGTGGGAGCGGCAGTGTGCCAGTTACGTCCTTCAAGAGATAATCCGGTATTTAAGTCTTATCTTCTAAGGATGTAAAGCGAGTTTCCCTCTCTTCGCGCTCAAAACAATCATTTACCTGAAAAATAGTTGCTTTCTGAAAAATGTTTAATATGGTTTATTTTCAAATATAATTGAAGATATACCATGATGACAAAAATTATGTGTCAGGTTTCTGTAGGAAGCTTATGAAGCCCTCATTCTCAATGGATTCCATACAACGAGAGAACCAAGAGAGACAGACTAAACTCGCATTCCATGGTAACTACTGCTCTCATTAAGGTAGTTAGTCTGTAAAATCTGTCCAAAAATTGCGAACAGTTAACAAATTGAATTTCTTCATAATAAAATAAGCGGAAGGTCACGCCGTGGCCAATTGGTTAGACCATTCGCCTCTCACCAAAGCGGCCCGGTTTCAATCCCAGAGGACCGTATGTGGGAGACAAGGCAGCGCAGGGACGGTTTTCCTCTGGGTTCTCCGATGTTCCCCGCCATTTATCCACCGGTGCTCCAACTTGTTTCCATGTATCATCGGTGTCATCGTCTGCGGAGCCCTATGTAGTAAAAGTGGACCTTGAACAGTACCAGTATATATAAACGGAAAGGTGCACTCTTGTTAAGGTTCACGCCCAACTTTAAGCATTCTTTTCTTGCAAATTTATGTCATCATTTTTGCATACCCAAAATGCTTCAGTGGATGCAATTTCTTACATGTTTGTTTCAAATATCTTCTCTGCCCCTGAAAAGTACATTAAATAAAGTGATCGTATCTTTTTTTTAGATAATGCACCAATTTTTTAAAATAAATAACTTTTGAAAAGTCAAGGAATTTGGAGAGTATAAAAAGTAGTAATTTTTATGTAATAATTAGGGATTATCTACTATAAACAGTCTGATGTGACATTCTTTTGTAAACTTATTAACTGTAAAACCTGAATTTTTGGACTGAATACTTTCAAAATGCACCATGTGGGGCACTTTTATTGGAGCAATGCATTTATACAGTAAAACGTAATATTTAATTAACCATGTGAGCTAGAATTTTAAAATATTGCAAAAGCATTACTAGTAGGTCCAATAATTAGGCGAAATTCCAAAAATATGTCCAACATACTTTGAATTTTCAAAGTTTTACAGAGGCATTACCTTAAGAAGTGCAATGCTTATAAAGTAGATACTATTTTCGCAGACGTAGCCGTCTTCAAAATACTTGAACTATATTTAATTTCTTCCTGTTCAGTTCTACATTAGTGGAAAGTGCGCAATTTTTTAAAGAGTGAGCAAAAAGGTGGATTTATGATATAAATAATTGGTGGTGTTGCATAATTTGCATGTAACGAGGTCAGTAATTAGCAAAGTTAAAAAGTTTTAGTCAAATGTTTGTCGTGATTAACATAGTGAATATTTGAAAATACAAACATAGTAACATAAGCGGTGCCTGGTGTTTGGTTATGGGTAGGCGAATTATTCGGTTGCAGCCTTCTTAGTAAGTTACATGGTGGCTTTGTGTTTAGAAATCTGCTGTTGAATATTTATGGAACGTTGAACTGATGTTTCAATCTTTGAAGCACACTCACTTTAACTCATGCATTTATACTTTCAAAACGCACAGAGAATACTCTTAATCTCCTCCGCTTTTAATTGAGGATCAAAATGGAGGCCTATGTACTTTGAGATACATGTTGTCGACGTTTTCCAGCGCCGTAATTTTCACTGTGTCTGTATTTGTTTCAGAATAAGATAAAGCAAACCTTCTGGAAGAACCTGATTTCTGCTAAACTGCAAATTCTGAGAGACATCGAGAATAGAGTTGTGAGGCATGACAAGCGCTTAAATATTTGTCACTAAAAAGGAGCAAGACTTGATTTATACGGCAAGATAACGTTGTGCCTGACAGTCATCAAGAGTAATCCACATACTATAGAGCTGAACCAAAATTAACATACCAACTAACATAAGACAAATTTTTCAAAATTAAGCAACAAAACTTGCAAGCACCCATCCGAAATTAAAATTTCCATGACAACCTAAAAACTGTAGAAATAATCCGAATCCATTCATATTCAAATGGATGTTGACAGGTATGGTTTCAGTTCATAGATTTGTAGAAATCCTAAGTATTAAGATCACCTTTAGCAATTTGTTTACCAATGAAAATTGATGTTGGGAGTTGAACCAAGGATAGCAGCATCACAGAAAATGTAATCATTCAATTTTGAAAGCTCAGTTTAAGAATTCTGGCGCTATTTTCTTTCAAAACTTTTGAAAACTATTCAGTTTGTGCTTTGAATAATTCAGTTACTGCATATTTTATTTGCTAGCTATAAGATTTTTTAGATTGTGTAGCTTGGAATGGAGCTGTTATTTGGTGTTGAGAGAAGTAAGGATTTAGTTACTTTTTAAGTATCACATTACACCATAAAGGGGAACGGGGGGAGGGGTGGGAGAACAATCACCTCAAAAAGGTGAGATATACCTAATATACAAGGAGTATTTTTTAAAGCAAAGCTAGTACTATAATTCTTGAAGTAATATTTAGTTATATTACATTGGTGTAATTTCATCCGTATCACCTACGTTATCACCTCTTTCTTATTATTTTATTCACTTATTCTCAGATTTTTCAAACCCTCAAAGGTGTTTTCCACTCATTATTTAAGTATTGCACTAACATGTGTTTCAAAACATTGAAAGTCGTAGGAAAACTGAAAATATTAATAGTTAATAGTTTTTATATTTAAGGGTGAGTGAATGAGTGAGTGAGAGTGAGTGAGTGAGAGTGAGTGAGTGAGTGAGTGAGTGAGTGCGTGCTTGCGTGCGTGCGTGCGTGAGTGAGTGAGTGCGTGCGTGAGTGAGTCAGTGTGAGTGAGTGAGTGAGTGAGTGAGTGAGTGAGTGAGTGAGTGAGTGAGTGAGTGAGTGAGTGAGTGAGTGAGTGAGTGAGTGAGTGAGTGAGTGAGTAAGTGAGTAAGTGAGTGAGTGAATGAGCGAGTGAGTGAGCGAGTTGGTGAGGAGTGGAGTTTGAAGGCCCGTCGACAACTAGATCATTTTCGCCTGTTAAGTTTAAGTTATACATCATTTTAACTAACTTTCAGCTAAACCGAGTTACTGAGACATAAGCAGAAACAACCATTCTATTTCCCACAAGAAGTTTTGAAGAAGAAATGAAGTTAAAATATTAAGATTTAGAATAGGCCATACAAAGCTAGTATAAGAATAACCACACCATTTTACGATTCCTGTAAAATACCTTTTACAGCTGTACATATCGCCTTTCTGTGGCCAAAACACAGATACCTTAGAATAAGTCAAAATTCCACATAACATATCCTTAACTCTCACAGATATGAACTGTCTAATACATACTACTGTACTTCTTTCTAATATGCATGTATGATAGCATGTATAAGTCCCAATAAGTTAATGTTAATTTCAGACGCACATTATAATTTGGTACTGTTATAGTTTTCAATGTACACATGTTTAAATACACAATCTTATTGTAATTTTCATGTGAATAATTTATTTGCATTTAAATACATAAATATGCTGTAATTTTAGTCATTTCTATTGTTCTTCAGCCTTATGATAATGTGAATTGTAATGCTCATGCGAGTATAATCCTTGTGGATATTGCAAATTTTCTGCATGCCCTAATGTGCTACAAACCTATGTATTAAGTACGTATGACTAGCATGATATGTCATCACTATAAAATCTGGAAATTTTGTGACCGAAAAAGTTAGTGTTTAATGAAAATATACATACTTATTTAGGAATGTCACCCAAAATAGGCTTCTTAGTAGTTGATGAAATTTTCCTTTAATGTAAAATATAAAACAAAGGAAACGTTCAACACAGAAAGAAGCTCAGGAATTGGAACCCACCTATCAGTATACTAAGAAACAGTATTGAAATATTAAAATGGCTGTGTAATGAGGTTTCGAAGTGGTTGGTACAACACCTTTAAGTGGTTTATTTAAGGTTTCTAACACAGTAAGGATATTGAAAACCAAAACTTAATTGATGAATGTTTCACTCTTTGTACAATTTTTGGAGAGTACCCCCTTAAATTAAGCGTTAGAATTTCTTATTTACAACCGATTATGCATAAATGTGAACCTAATTTTGAATTATTTTTCAACCGAGTTACCGTCACAAAGGATCACAGAAACTGAGGTTTTCAGCAAATCAGTTTAAGTGCTAATGTGTCCAAATTAGTGCCTTATTTCCTGGAAAACCTACATTACAGGACCTTTAATATTATAACAATGAAATTAACAATGTATATAAATATGAATCAGAGTGCACATATCAGATATTTTTACCTACATTTCAGGAAAAATTCCTTGGAAGTGCTCCAACCCCTTCCATCCTATACCCACAAACTGACGAAGGTATATTGTGTTGTAAAATGTTCAACAGAGCATAACAGTGTAAAAGCAGCCAAGATTGACAACGAAGAATGTCTAATAAAATGTATAATCTATATCCATATAAGCACGCACTACGGTAAGAAAACTGGTTTTGTTAAAGCATAACTGGGTCAAAAGAAAACATATTGTGACCAAGAAACCCAGGCCGAGAGAATGTAATGCAAGTGCCCTTACGGTAAGCCAAGACACAAGAGTGTCAGATATTAAAGGAGATATGAGATTCAGTTGTTCAATTTCTTGCTTTAGACGACCTTTGTTAAAAAATATTCTAACGTTGATGTGATAAGTACTTCTCTTTAATATCTTCCTTTTTCCATCGCTTTGTGTTTTCGTGGAATTTACTTTCATAGAGTCAATCACTCTATTAATTATTAATTATACTGCAAGACTTTTGTGAAAAGTTCAGGCATCCTCTTAATTTTATTCTAATTTTAGACAATTATAGTATGGTTGCTGACAAAGACATGTGACTTCCGCTTTGTTTTTTCTTCCTTTTTGTTTACTCTATTATATGATGCAACATGAAGGTTTTTGAGAAAGTTGTGCATCATAAAGAGGGAAAATATTCCGTCATTTTTTCTTCTTTCTGAAAAATGACTAACGATTTGTACCAAAAGGTTATAAGCCTCTCATATGTTTTATATATGCACATGAGAAATAATAGATACGTAGATGTTATATATTTTTGGGCTGTTAACCTGGCTACTCCCTCTGATACGAAATTTGTTTGCTCCTCGATAGTCAAGTGCTTACTTGTAAGTCCTGGTGTCTATGTCCACCATACGAGGAGATTAAGCAGAGAAAGAAGACGGTATTATACGAGATAAGCTTCTCACTTATCCCACAGCTAACAAACTATATATTGCAGGAAGCAATTGTGCTTACCTGATAATGATGTCTCAAGGCATATGCACTAGCAGAATTTCCAGAACTTCAACAGCATCATTGCATTGCTTGAAGGAGAATTTTATTCCAGTTCCCGCCGAGTATGGTGATCAAGTTTTCGAATGCACAGAGTACAGAGCCATGTTTTCTTGTTGCACAACAATGCTCGGCTACACGCCGCTCACGAACTGCAGATTTCCTACAGACGTTTGGTTGCGAGTTGTTTAATCATCCACCCTACAGCCAGAACCTCGCTTCCAGTGATTTTCACCTGTTCTTACACCTCAAGCGACTCTTGTCCGGTCAGTGTGATCACTTTCAGAATGACAGACGTGAAGATAGTTGTCACACAGTGGTACCAATCTCGACGGCAGACTCCTACAATACAGGATTATAAAATTTGATTCCACTGTATGACATACGTCTGAATTCTACTTTTCAATATGTTTAGAAATTGATCAACATTTCCTGTATCGGTTCCAATAAACTTTTCACTTAAATTGTGTTTTGTTTCTGTGAGCCGGTCCTGGTTCCAATAAATTGTTTACTTAAATTGTGTTTTGTTTCTGTGAGCCGGTCCTGGGAACCTTACTTTATGCATGCGCCTCGTATATAGGGTTATATGAAAGTTCTTTCATTTGACTGAGCGGTATATCATTTTGGTGACAAGAAAATACGGAGTGAGATGGCTCTGGTATAGTGGGAGGCTTGCCTTTGGGACGCCTGGACTCGATTCTTGGTAGAGCGGTCGAATGACCTTGTATTTCTCTTGTTTTCCTATTCGGTACGTGAATACAGGGGTCATTCCTGTTTTTTACGAACTTCCTGTCCATCATTTCCCTTCATTTGATCCTCTTCATACGTTTTACGGTTGTAGGAATGGGCGACGGCGATTAGTGCGTTTCAGAGGAACGGTGGAGTTAATGCCGTGTAAATATAGCTGCCTGGTACTCAGATGTCCGGTTGGTATCCTCCCGGAACCCCCGGATTGAAGATGACTAAGGCGGGATCGTGCAGACATCAGCATCGCTGGATTCTGGAATCCTTTGGGACCACATCATTGCTGGTGCTCATTGTCACATGGATCTGTATGCCTTTCAGTTTTCTCCGGGTTACGTAAGCCCACAAGGGGCCTACAGTGGCCTATGTGTAGTGCTGAGCTCCAATGACTTGTAGCCTCCTCCGTATGACTAATCTTAATCCTAATAACAAGTAAATTCCATGTATTACCAAAAAAACATATTTAACAGAACGACTCTTGCTTTTTTCTCTTTCTTTTCTTTCTTTCCATCATGAATGAACATGGGAATGTTGTTTACGCATGTTCGAACGCTTCTATACTCCTAATGTGAAAGTTTAGTTTCTATCTTCGAAGTTCCTTCAAAATTCAGAATCTCGTATTTGAATTTAGTCTCTGTGACGATAAGAAGCATCATCTTACACATATGTATTCAGGAAAGAAAAAAACACTTCGCAATACTCTTCTAATTAATACCTAATGTCCATTCCGCGTGGGTACTTGATGTTCATGAAATAAGGATTTTAATTCATAATTAATCACGTTTCTCATCTTATGTTTCTGTTTATCATTGATATTCTAATTTTATCGCTTGTGGTCGTAATGTTATTTAACTCAGTTTACTTCCAAGAGAAACTGTGGAGAACATAGGCAACTCCTGGCGCCTCCATAGTCACGCACCTCCATTTCCGCATTTGTCACTTACTGGATTTTAAATAAAGCATTAGTTTATGAAACAGTCTTTTAATCACCTCGTTATAAAATTCCCAAGTTTTTTTTATTACCTAAACTAACCGAGCGATATGACTCCCTGTTAACATGTGATACTCGCATTCAGTAATACTCGGATTTGATTCCTCTGGCCTTGGGTTTTATCATGGTTTTCTCTGGTTGGTAAGTGAATGCTGGGATGGATTCTCATCTACCACAATTTCATTTCTTCGTTTCCCTTTTATTTCGTTTCCTTCTCAACTTTCAGGGGTAATTCATGGTCTCTTGGTGTATGGTGGTGCCGAGCAGATGCTTACCCAAAGAAAAGAGTGTTCATCGTGTATATCAGGGGGCTGCTTGATCGGGAAGTCGTTCATCACATTCCTTAGGCAGCTCCAGTGGTGTAACCAGTCCTCGAACCTGGAACTATTAGGGACTTCCGAGCATCTCCTTGACTTGTCTGCGTGCCGCCTCTACCTCCAGTGGTTTCTTCACTTCATCCCGGGGATGGCAGCCACCAAATCTATTTAGTTTGCAGTGCGCAGATGTCCCCTCTAAGTTCTACAACCAATATTAGCTAAACTATAACCTGGATTCTAATTTAAAGTGGTTTCCCTCTAACTTGCCTACCATACATTGGTCTCAAGGAACTGCATGTGAGTTTGTTAATAACACTGTTCCACAAAGGTTCTATTTCTGGGACGAAAATATGTAATTTCAAAGGAATTCACATTACTAAATTCAAATCTGAAATCTATCAGGGATAATTTTCTTGTAATATGTGGAATCTTTATTTGCGGAAAATATGGTACATTTATAAAATTAATTTAAATAGTTTGCCACGTTAACTTAACTATTTCTGATTCTTTTTCATACATTGGTGTGACTGCTTGGATAGTGTGGCGAGTTAACCTCCAAATCATAGCGAGAAAGCACCGATTTCTACCAACTTGTAATGTATTTATTTATTTGGATTCTTCAGAGAGCGAAAATCCACACAGGATAGCTGCGCTTATATAAAGGTAACCATTAAGATTCAGTCTGCTAATGAATCTGTTATAGACGATAAATTAATACTACTAATGGGATATTAGCAACCAACCTCAAAGTAATTTGGTACAATGAGCATAGGCTGAAGCTATGTGGAGATTTCAAAGCAATTGCATTGTTATTGGACATGCAGCGAAATTACACAAAACAGATTTTCCTTTGCAATTGGGATAGTCGAGATAGAAGATACGTAAAAAAGAAATGGCCTAAACGAAATTGGAACGTTGGTAAATAAATGTGCACCGGGAATATCTGGCTGTTCGCGAAGATAAAGTTCTTCCAACCCTCCACATAAAACTTGCCCTAATTAAAGAATTTGTAAAGGCCATGGGTCCAACAGCCAGAGGATTTACATATCGTACTGACAAATTTCCTCGCCAATCAGCTGCTAGTAATATGCAGTAAAAAGGGCCAAAGAAGGCAGAGTTTTAGATGGGAAAGGAACAAGAGGAAGACCCGCTACGAGACGGATTTGCAGCTCTTATAACTCATCCGAGGAGGAAAAGGGCAAATGAACAGGATATTATCCTATACACAAAGAAGAAGAAGAAGATCGGGTGAAAGGTATTTGTGGGTCATAAGATTCGACAACTTCAACAAGGCCGAAATTTTGAAGCCCGTATGAGAGACAAAGAAAAGCGACCCTGGGTATGTTTCAATTAAGTAACGCAAAACTTCCTTGGAAGTGGAGAGGCCCTAAATATAACGCGTTCATGAAAGAAATGAATGAATATTATACATATTTATGGATTCAATATGTCCTTGAACGTACATTTCATGGACTCGCATCCAGACTTCTTTCCGGAGACCTGTAGTGATGTCTCAGATGAGCATGGAGAAACATTTCATTAAGACATAGCTACCATAGAGAAAACAAATGGTACGAAGGGAAATGGACACCCACAATGTTAGCTGGTTGTTGCTGCAGTATAATTTGGGACAAGAAGGATGCTCAATACAAAAGGAAGAAATAAGACACGAAAGCTTGTGGTGGCAAATTTCTGTCCACATTTTCCATTTGTTATATTTTTTTATTCCTGCGAATGACTGCTAAAAAGTAAACATTATGTGATTACTTCAACAATCACCTTCTGTTACTATCCTAATGTTTATAGGTCCTTTAATTGAATATCTTTCAGTATGTCCATGACTAAATTAAAGCTACATATAATGGTATACAAATATTAAAATAAATTAGAAATTGGATTGCCCTTAAAGTGTCCCAGACGTATGAAAGCTAAAAACATATTTGAATTTAGCAGTAAAATGTCTTTAATGATTAATCATTTTTACTCCAGAGGTAGATTTTTTTTGTAGAACAGTGTAATCGAATGGTATATTCGCTTATAAATTAAATTACCCGTCCCTTGAAACTTTCAAGCATGAATATAAGCTTTTTTTTTTTTAATATATTTCTTGTCTTATGTCTTTCCAAATAATCAAAAGACCCAACATATTCATGTTATCGGGAAAATAATTCTCCCTATACCCAACCCCACATAGCAATAGAAGGATTTTATACATGAATAGACCTTTTAACCACCGAGTAGAAATAAAATCTGTCCTGAATTACAATGTCAGTTGAGCGCTTTTCGTACATCCCTTTCTCCTTTAACAGGATGGATCGTATTGATGAGACACATTACAGATACCTGTGTATTTCTAAAAATGTATGAAGCGCATTTACTGAGCATTCACCAACACACAGCCAAAATAATGGCTCATCATTTGAATATTACAATCCTTGAAAGAGATGGTTCTGTGGTAACGTGTCCGGCCCGTGGTTCAGATCCCGCCAGGACCGTCCTCCCTGACAGGCTTTTTCTCAGGTTACCCAGCAACCGTTCAGGTAGCATTAACTTAGTCCTGGAATGCTTCCTTCCCAACTATAATTTCGTTGCATATATCATCTCTGCCCACGGCCTGTTGTATCGTGTGCAGTAAGAAAGGGCGTTAAACCCTAAACAAATCCCTTAAATGGATGTTATCTTGAAAACAACACTTTTGGGCTCTGCTAATTTATTATACTCCACATAACGCAGCAGCAAGTGTGTTGGAATGCTCTCTTATCTCCCTGCGGGTGTTTTCCTGGAGTTCAACATTCCTTCTTATAGGGTTACCTCATCACGATTGTTGAACTATCAGAAAACTTCCAAAGGGTTGTAGAGGATGTTCTAATTGATTCTATGCACCATGAATATCAGAAACCAAGAATATTCTCATCAACAAGTTGTCTATCTAAGGTAAAGGTACATATGCCCTCAATATGAATCTAACATGACGTCTCCGGTAAAGGGGACAGAAAGTTAAAACTTGGCCAAGTGTTTTCCATTCCCGGGGCCCGGGAAAGCTTCCCGTTGGTTGTGAACCCTCCCATTTGAACACATGTATTTCATCTTTCTCGTTCTGGTTATCGTTACCGTTACCGGTGGTTGTGAACCAGGCTATAAATATAACATTTTATAATATTTCCTTTGAAAGTTGTATCTAGTGTTTCAGTTCTCTGCTGTTTTGCCCATTCTCTTTCACTTACTGAGCATTTGCATGGCATATGATATACATGGCTTTGGTTTTATTTTTACGTGCACTCATAATAAAAATCTACAGAAACCTTTATAATTAGTATACTGTATAATAATTACTGTATTGTGGTACTCTAATATCCAGGCGTTGCAAATCCTACTTAGTATTTTAAGCACTTAGGTGCTGAAATTGAAAGCTTTTAAGTATACTAATTAGTTCCCCGATAAAGCTACGTGTGTGTGTACAAATTTTAAACGTGATATACTCCGTCGCTTGGTCGTGTATAGCAAAACAACAAACAAGGAGGTACACAAGCCTACACCATTACACACAGGGTGTAACTGAAATACGGTTCCATTTTTAAGCGGCAAATTCTGAACGAATTTTTAAGTTAATTATTTCGGAAATGACCCAGACTCAATGAATATCTTAGCTCACTATCTGAGCTTCACCTTATCCCTCTAGCTACCGAGCCAGGTGGCTCTGACACGAGTAAGGATCGCATTCGGGAGGTCCCGGGTTCGATTACCGACCGCCCACTTTTACCTTGGCTTTTCGTGATTTTCCCACTTTAGTAGACGAATTTTGGGGTAGTTTCTTATGCACCACGATTTTCTATCCATCATTTATCTATTGTTTCTTTCCTTATAATTGTTCAGGTATTTCTAGGTTTCGTGGCGTAAAGAAGGAATACTGCCCATGAACATTAGAGGACTGCTTGGTCGATGAGTGTTCATCGCATACTCTAACAGCTCCAACTCTACGAACCTGAAAGTGATAGGAACTTCCGCGCGTCTTTGTGGTTTCTTCACTTCATCACTTCCTCCTGGGGGTCAACATGCACAAGAGATATATGTAGGTCGCAGTGTATAACCTATACACAGGGTGTTACGGACATAAATGCAAATATTTTGATAAATGGTACCTTTATATGCTTCCACTTCAATGTGTTAGTTGCTTTCTGTCTTCCTCTAACAATTTTCCCACAAACCAATCACATAGTTTACTATCTGAGGTTTTCTGCATGGTTGTAACTCCGTCCAGAAATGAACAACGCCTGTGAGATAGAACAACCGTGTTATTTCATACCTCAATGCCCAACACACTGTGTTGGGAAATGTGAGATCATTGGCATTGCACAAAGCATTCATACGCAGCGCCGCCCACTCTGCGTCATCTTTTCTGTGGCTCGTCTGCTTGAGAGTACTAACGAACTTGAAAACATATGTACCTACTATTCTTAATAAGTAAAACTATAAGTCCACAAATGAAGCAAATATTGGTATAATATTGTACATTTTCCTGTCCTCAATTACCAGTACAAATGTCTGCACTTATACCCCTAACAGCCTCTAAAAGCCTCCAGGTAAGGACACACGTATATCGCGTCATATACCTTGTCTGCTACGAGCCAGCGGCACCTTGAACCTCTCGGCTATGAATGCGGCTGACCCACACGCCGGTATAGACAATTCAAAAATATTAAAGAGACAATGTATTTTCGCCAGTGCTTAACCTGGGAGAAGCGTTAGTACCTGCCCGAGCAAGATTCATTGAAGTGTGACGGCACGTGACAACCCACAGCAAATCTATTTTGTAGACAATGAACTTGCTTTTCAATTCAGGCCGCAGGAGTCACCCGTTTTGACACCCCTCGCTTGACTAAAACGTCAGGGAGATGCATGGAAGATGCTATACTTCCTTTCCCAAAATTATTATTAATAATAACTTTATTATTATTATTATTATTATTATTATTATTATTATTATTATTATTATTATTATTATTATTATTATTATTATTATTATTATTATTATTATTATTATTATTATTATTATTATTATTATTATTATTATTATTATTATTATTATTATTATTATTATTATTATTATTATTATTATTATTATTATTATTATTATTATTATTATTATTATTATTATTATTATTATTATTATTATTATTATTATTATTATTATTATTATTATTATTATTATTATTATTACTATTTATTGCTATCAAGACCGGGAATTTTATAGTAAAATTAATGAGGATACGCTATCCGCATACTGTACACTTGGCATAAGGCTTAGACTGTACTTAACATCGACTTGTGGATATAGTTCCGTTTTCGAAGGTCAGAAAGATAAGTGGTCCGTAACAACTGCAATCAGATCACTCCAACAGAGACCTAAATATGTGCAAACGTGGTCATCATATGCTTCGAAATTATTAAGCATGAACAAGTTTGCACCTTTGATGGTACAACGAAATTTATAAAATATCCACACAAAAAAAGTGTTCGAATGCAATAAAATACTTTCATTAATATATGTATTATAAGATAACTCTCCAAAGCGTAGAATTTAATTTCTACCAAATTTCTGCCAAATATTTAAATAGGAAATATATTACAACCTGACAAAACATTCCTAGTCAGTCAAGTTATTTTTTTCTATCTTTCTTTTTTCATAAAGCATTACACACATACGTATTGCATAAATAACTAAAAATAACTAAAAAATAAATTTCTTCAGAAATTTTAACATTTAAGTGTTATAAAGGTGTTAGGCGACTTTTACTTTGACAATCGAGGGTATTTTCAGGAGGATATATGAACATAAGTTCACTGGCCAAGAGGCACTTGGGTTGCTAACCACGTCCCACCATACGGTACTTCACTCCACTTGTAACTTTATATGAATTTCAAGCTCATTGTTTTAAGAGTTTGTTTCAGGTATTCACCGCTAAATTTCAAGCCAATTTTTTGGATTTCTAATTTCTGGCCTCTACGTGTTGTTTTAAAGTTTTTAAAAATAGTATGCCTTTATTACTCACTTTGCATAATTAACATTTTGTGCAAGGGGGGAGGGTGGAATTATGTGCTGTACTCCCCATGTTAACCAACGCTTTATGTTTCTCAAAATTATCAAACATAAATTAACTAACCTTTGCGTATTAATGGTTAAAATATTTATGAATAGATTGTAGTTTTGCAATGATTTTTTGCAACATTGGAGGACTTTCTGAATTATTTCGAAGCACTCCTTAATTACAAGGCACGCTTTTTTAATTCTTAGTAGTTTTTAACGCCCATTCTAAATGTATACGGCACCGCAGGCGTTAAATACTCATGGCACGTTATATGAAATGATAATTGGGAAAGGAAATTTGGGAAGGTCTAAGTTTAAGATACGACTCCAGCATTTGCCATAATTAGGACTGAGGAAAACCTGAAAATCTCAGTCAGGTAATATGTTCCTCGCGGGATTCAAACAGCAGACTCCCCTTCATGAGTCAGTGCCTTAATGACCTCGGCTACCAGGTCAGCCTGCTACATTTTTCCGTGAATAAACATTTATAATATATATCATTAGATGTATTGTACTAGATGGTAACAGGATTGGTGAATAAATGTTAAGTTGTTTGGCTCGAACAGTGTCTGAAAAAAATCTGAGATGTTAGTCACATGACTTTCTTTTACCTAGTATACTCATTTATATATAAGCTTAGTTTAGTAAGTGAGCTACCAATATAATGAAGTTGTGCACGTTTTGTCTGTATAGCAGGCGGACAGAACCGGTTCCCCACAATGTACCGTCACATGCACTACGAACGCCGATAACTTGATTCCTCTTTAACGTAGCTGGACCACTAAGTCTAGTCATTACACATTCCGTTGTAGGTACAAGGAAAATGGAGGAAATCGAATCAATAGTCAGATGTTCAAAAGCTACTCACCTTATTCTGGTGTACAAATTCCATTCACTTCATATGGCACCGGGAGAAGTAAATGCATTGCAAAGGCACCTTAAAAAAGAAAGCATTAAATATTCAAACCAATAACATTTATTTCCGAAATGGATTATGTCACAAGAAAGTTATTAGTAATAAATTGGCATTTTAAACACGTCTAAATATTTTGTGTAGTCCTACCTGGCAAAGCGACCAGGCGTATTGATGTTGGTTAGCGCTACGTTCGCTTGTTATCTGGTTACTAGAACACCAAAATACCAGTAATTTGGCGTAAAGTCAGTAATGGAACACTCATGGATGTATCTCGCGCCTGCCGATATATTGGACGTTGCTGTTCTGAAGACATGGTTGCATCAGAACAGAGTGTACATACACTGTCTCGCCATTACGTAAACAATTCGGCAGCTTCACATTCTTTCCAATACACCTAATGGGTTTGTCACGTAGTGCGTTTCTATCTATATCTTACTGTTTATCAAATACACAAAATTAGAAAAAATTCCTCCCGAGTTCACAGACTATTCCCACAAATTTCAAGATATACATTCCATTTATAATGTAAATATCTCAAACATATGGTATTTTAATCAAAATCGTTATAGCCATTTTGACAAATGTAAACATTTCGAAAAACCCTTTCATGTAAACGATAACGTGGTGCACAGGCATTTTCGTGAACATATTTGTCATATGTTTGAAATATGTTGAACCTAGATATCAAGTTTCGTATTTATCAGACATTTGTTTCTGGATTACGTTGTTAACACCACACACACACACACACACACACACACACAAACACACACACACACAAACACACATGTACATTTCTTGTAAAAAACAACTTTGGATTCCGAGGGCCTCGAAGCCAGTATTTCGGTATATTCTCAATATCCTAACTTCTGGATGGAATACAATACCTTCTTCACCTGCTAGGTATGTGGTAGAGAAAGCAAAAAGTATTCATGAATATCCTCGAAAGTACATTTGCAGGAAATGAGAGAGACGAGAAAGATGCCAGAGCAACACTTTTTCAAAAATAATCGCATCGTGCTTCGTGGATCTCATCTATTATCTTTGAAACTACATTTTCGTAACATGTAAATAATGTATATTATCAATACAACATTATGTTTCGTTAATAGATGTGGATGATGAGATTTACCCCAAAAGTATTAAACGTTGTTTATATAGCGTTTCTCCTTTAAAACACTACTGCGTTTACACCAGAGATACACTTTGCAAAATGTTCGTGAGGTCTGGCTATAGGGCTGAAAATAGTAGCCCTACTTGGAGTGTGTACAAGGTGGTACGCCACTGAAATAAATCGAGCGAGGCTACCATGATTCGTGATTACAAGCTTCATTATATAAAATCCTCTCGGCGTGCTCGTGGGAGCCTCACGCACGTCCTATAGCCAGATATCACAGAGGTAATCTCTGTTGTGATCTGTGCGGTGCACGAACCAGCCTGGCTTCTCTGACACAAAGAAAAACGTGATTTTAAAGACAACACTCGCCAGCCACCTTCATTTAACGTATTAAGCATGTTTACTTACACGCTAGTTCATAATCCGCAGTGAATATTACACAGCCACACATACTAACACAAATTCTTAAAACATATATGTGCCTATATATCCAGTTTTTAGTATGTGCTCACCTAAGTACATAGTAGGTAGAGAAGATACCGAGATTTCACGGAAAATGCACATCTTGAGGTCTCCCGAATCCAAAAAGAGCATTTTTAGAAAAAGACCCGTGTGTCTGAGAACAACATAACTCAAAAACTAAAAGTATGATATTTAGGTAGTTAAGTCCAGCATTTTCCAAGGAAGTGGTGCAAAGATTTTCAAGAAATTCCTTAATTCCAAACTACCCATTATAATTTACATGGAACATGTCTCGAAAATTTTCATTTTCTGAAAAATGGCTCTAACGATTTTGATTAAAATATCTTCTGTTTAACCCTAGCAATACAACGGGGGAGGGAGGGCTGGTGCTTTATGCCTACCTTCTGTAATTTTTTAAATTCTGTATTTTAATTCTTTGATTAAAGGCATGTAGTTAATAGTTATTGTCAATCACTGTTTCAATTATTAAATTCCGTAACTGTTTCAAAGTTTTCATTGCTGATCTTTTTGAGAAACAATGAAATGTCAATGAGGTCATAAATAGGGGTTGAACGTGGTTGCTGTTTCGTTGCACTTTGGCTGGAAAATGGTTACGTGCGTACATGTTTCACTGCGACCTCTCCCTCCCCAAGCGCTGGCTGCCGTTCACCCTAAGCACAGGCCTGTAAACAACGCACTAGAAGTACACCTATCATAAATGCATGTCCGAAGCCTGGTCATGAAGTATGTACCCCGCCATCAGTGTTTAATAATGTTAAGTATTACGTTTATAAACACGACAAGACATGACTCAATTTTAAAATAAATTTCTTTTAAAACTTGCTCAGACGTTTTGTTACCAGTGGTGGTCATAAAGACCCCCTCCCCTCCGTTGGTAGTATAAGTTCTATAATAAGGGTTGGTAAGTGGTGGCATAATATTTAATGTGACTCAAGTAAAAAGGAACAGTTAGATAAATAATATTAAATATTGTTAAATGTTAAATACTCTTAATAATGTTACTGTTAATATTGTTAATAATGTTATTGTTAATGTTAAATATTGTTAAATGATAATGGTTTTGTTACTTATTACCTTATAGGTAGAATGTCAATAGGAGAATACGAGTAAGCATAAGGATAGTTAAAACATTTAAGAGCTGGTCACTATGTGACAGCCTTGACATTCCATTCTCTTTGCTCGGCCAGGGCATAAAAACGAGCAACGACCTCTAGTTTGAGAAAATTATAAGCATTTGAAAGTTCAAACCAATAAATTGTAATATTTTGAAAATAGTAAAATACGCAGCAAATGTATTTGATATAAAATATGTGCTATTTTAAAATATTAAAAATAAATTATATAAATATTACCGATGCCTGATTTAAATTGATTGAGAAATACATTTAAGTAGGTGTAAAAACTGAGGCACTAACGACGGCTCAGTAAAAATGTTGATAATGGCTGATTTTGATATTTGCTCTCAATTACAGCAAAAGACATTCTCGTAGGCTTCGGACATAATGTAAGAACATTCTTTACTGAATTCATATAAAACACTTTGTAAGCACAATATATGAAAAGGTCGAAAAATAGGTGCCGTTTTTGTTAAAAGCATATCAAACTGATAAAAAAAAACTCTGAATCTGTAAACCAAAACTCTAATACTGCGTGTTCTTACTGCAAGCTGAAAATGAGAACTTTTGCTTCGTTAATTTGGATGCTAGAATTTTTTTGAATGGAGGGTATTACTTTCCTAGTTCTCTTTGAACCGCATTGCAGTTCACCCTCCTATATTTTCCATTTCTTTTTTACTGGAGTGTATCGCACCATTCTTTGACACCTGCTTATTGATTTTTAAACTCGAAAAAATGTGGTCCTTGCAGGTGTTTCTTCCAACCTACGAAAGCTTGATAAAGGTAGTAGGCAGCATATAAAACCCTATCCCAGTAGCCTCATCGTCCCTCTCCTCCAGGAATTGGTCTCCTCCTCCATTGATACGCTTTCCCCGCTTTCCCCGTCTTCCATTCAAACCTATACACTTTTCTTTGATTGTCAATATGCTGACGGGAATAAATTGCAGGTAGTGTATTCAGATCGTAACCCTTTGTCCTATTCTTTCACAAAAGGCTACTCATTGTACTAACTAGCAGTGATCGTCACTGACAAATATGAATGAATAAATGACCAGGGAGGAAGCACCTCGCACCTCAACCCAACCTGGATATTTTATGCTTACCACCCCAATGTGAACAGATAAAGTGAAGGACTGCAGGAGATTATAGGCCGCAGATAGGAAGAACGACAAAGACGCTCAGAGGTTTGTAATGATTCCAAGCTTGATGACCCGAACATACGGGCGACGCCTTAGGAAAGGTTACCATCTGGCACGGCCGAATAGAACTTTCCAAAGAGCAACCATCTGCGCCATCTGTCCAACATCAATCGACAATGAGTAGCCCCTAAGCCTAACTGAAGTATAATAGGGGAACCGAAATGACAGGAAGGTCGTGGTAAAAGGGAAACAAACTTGTGGTGGACGAAGTGGCGCTGGGGCGGGTTTCCTCCGGGTTCTCCGATTTCCCCCGCCATCTCATTCCACCGGTGCTCCATCTTTATTCCATGTAACATCAGTGTCACCGCCTGTGGTGCCGTATGTAGTAAAAGCAGGCGTTAAACACTACAAAAAGGAAAGTAACTTAACATTCGCCTTGGCAAATAAAACGCGAAAACCCTATGCTAGAGTGACCTGTCCCAGGAATCGAACCCAGGATCTTCGGAATACGCACCTCGCACATTACCACGAAGTGACATCGCTCGACATTAAGGGCGGAAAAATTGATAAAGCGTAAATCAATATAGGATACTGTTACATTGAACACCTTCCTTATGTTTTGCTTGTTATTACTGCCGGTTTTTAAAACATCACGGACGTGTACATCGTACAGAGGCGGAAGACAAAGAGAAAGAGAGTGGAAGCAAAGTAGGACAGTGAAAGGAATATGGGTCAACACAAAACAAGAAGAGTCGCAGATTGTGCTGATAAGAGAACTATATTTTAGTTGTGCATATTTAAGAAATTAGGGTTTAAATATCAGTTGACCCTGTCTAAATAAGTGAATTTTAATGTATTTTCACCTAAAATGAGGTATTAATAAAAATAAGAATATTAATATTTGGTTATTTTATTATAAACGCCTTCAACACGTGAAATATGCCGTATCAAGTCCCTAAATTAGGTTTCAGTGCTTTAACGTTCTTTCCATAGTGATAACTCTGCAACTCGTGAGAACGCAGCAATATTGACAGCAACTGTGAACTAAATGTGGTAACATGCAAGAACATGACAGCTCATTATCAATGCACGCATGTTGCATGAAGGTCATCAGTGTGCGTGCGAAGTCGACTAAAACAATAGCAACGGTTTGCCGAGAAACAAAAACTGTCTGCATATTGTTGAAACGTCAATTAACAAGCTTTATCTTGCTTCCTTCCTGTCACATGCACTTTCTTGCACCACTCTAATGATCATTAGAGCAACACAAAGGCATAAAAAGCATAACATCTGAGACGTGTGCTTGTTGAACAAGATTTCGTTTATCCAGCAATCTACACATATGTATTTAAGTCTAAAGGGGTGATTCCCAACACTGGGAGAATTGCAGGGAGGCACAAATAACCTAAGGGGGCCGATCTGTCAATATACCCTTACTGTAATTGTTACCACACCCCGCGTGTACCGAGCGAGGTGGCGCAGGCGGTAGCGCGTTTGCCAGATCGTGGGTTCGATTGCAGCAGGCTGCTCACTCTGACTTGGGATTTTCCGTGGTCCCCCATGACCACTTAGGCGAATGCTGGGATTCTCATCCTCATAACACGACTTTCTTGCCCCATTTCCCCTTCTCGTCCATTTCAGGGAAGTAGGACCAGGCAACGGTGTTTGGCGGATTGCGGCTGGACGGTGGTTATGTGCTCTGTAAAGGTTTCTTCCCTGGCGCCGTTCCAAAACTGCCGGTGAGGCCCCGCCTCCACAGTGGGCCCTAGATGGGGACTGCGGGTGGGTGAGGGGCTTAAGGTGACACAGGTACCAAATTGGCTTTTTTCCCTAATCAACCAATTTTAATGAACTTTTATGGTTAAATTGCACCTGCCACGATATATTGTTGCTATTAGTTTCATTGCTCTGGATTAAATAGCTTTGTAACGAAAACTTATTAAATAACAAATTTTGTTATGTATTTTAGAAAGAATTGAATTGTAATAAAAGGCATAATTTTTTGCAGTTTATAATTAAAATAGAGGTCCGAAATTTGATATGTTAGTTTTTGTATGCCTATGCAATAGAATTGTACCTTTGTTTTCCAAAATATTAATGATTATTGAAATTATTGGAAATATGACTTTGTTCTATTTAGTACAGAATAAAAAGAAATGCTACTAATAATTAAAAAGGAAAAAAGTATTCACTTGTATGAGTGTAGTCAACAAACCAATGCAGTTTTCTTTAAAAAAGTTATGTTCTACATGTCCTGAAAAGTTTAGCTTTATCCGTCAATAATTACAGCAGAAAAGTTTGCCCCAAAGTACAACAATTGTTATATGGAGAGAAAGCTATTTAAAGTTCTGGAACACAGTTGTTGGGAATATTGCTCTTCATATATCCACAGGCTCGGCACTTCACTACAATCGTAAGAGAAAAATATCAAAACTCTCAAATTCACAGTAAACGCTCTTCTTTACGCTCACTATATAATTCTTTTGAAAACAAGTTCTTAAAAACATTACTGTCAGGAAGAAGCTAAACATATTAGTTTAAACCTGTATTTTAATGTGCGTAATCCAGCAAGGAGTCAATGTACATACATGCACCACTTTTGGCAATCACACTATTATAAAATATAACAAGTGTTTCTCACGGAGCAATTCTCATAGTTATAAACAATATTTCATGTTTGTATTCCTTGCTGAGGTAGAATATATGTTTTCTAGGAAATAAACTTTTAAATGAATTTCTTTATGAAAAGAATTTTCGTTCTGAATTGAGTAATGGTTTTTGCAAACAAAAATGATTATTAAACTATAGTGGGCAAGCATTGAGGAAACTCTGCCTGAAGTTTACCTCTAGTAACTTAAAAACTGAATTGTAAGGACAATTTTAAATGTTGAGAGATATCTAAAGTATTACAAAAGAAGTGCACGCTGGGAAATCTTTGCACACTAACAGGTTCAAAATTCTGATTTTGCGTCTTTCGTAAAAGAATGAAAAGAAAAGAGTGTGCATTTGTACTTCAAATGCATAATTTAGTAACTGATTAACATACGTATATACATCAAATTTAGCAAACAAATTTGGGGCAAAGCCTTAAAAGCGCTACCGTGCCCTGTGCTGAGAATTGCTTAAAGCGTGGTTGTATCGCTCATTCTCGCTCAAATAATAAAAGTACTTAGACGAAGATGTATCTTGAGAACGTTCAAAAATTTAAAAATTACAATTCAGGATTTTGTTGCCCAAGTTTTACAGATTTGTCCTCTTAAGCAGAATACAGAAGAATCATGACATGTATGATGCTCTAATTTCAGTAATCTTTATACACTTTTTCTGACACTGTCAATGTACAACTAACAAAAGTTTAAATTAATTACAAAGAGTTAAGGGAACATTGAATACCCTGTGCTGTCAATGTTAAATCTGCTAAATTCGTGTCCGCGCCGTGGTCAAGGGGTTAGACCATTCGCCTCTCATATTATCTTGACAATACAGAAAATCGACTTTTTATAACGGAGGCTCTTAACTGCTGTGACCCTCAGGATCCCATTCCATATTGGGAATGAAAGACCATATAATCTTGCCCAGAGGTCCCTTTATCAGGCTTGAGATTCCTTAACGTGCCTAAATCTGCAACATGGGACCATCGGTTTTATTTACCTTCCTAAGGAAGCCAGCTAAGTAGTTTTACGTCCAAAAATAATGCATTGCCCTCCGCCGGGTTTGAACCTGCGATCTCGGAAGGCAAAAGAAAAACGGATGCTGCCGTAATCACGCAAAACCTTTCCTAAACAACAGGTTCAACTTTACCTCTCTACTCCAAAGTATGTAGGAGTTATGATATTCATCTTTGCAGTGCTAGCAGAATCTATAGTACGATTTGACAGATACAGTACCACTTTAAAGTGATTAGAATGAATGAAATGACAGACAGGAATGTCGTGGCAGAAGGAGAACAACTCCAGCATGCGCCTACCGATCCGGAGAAATCACGAAAAACCCATTGTTAGAGCTGACCGTAGCAGGGAATCGAACCCGGGACATCCCGTGTGCGAGCGTTGTTCGTTACCATGGAGTCTCACACGCTCGGTTAATTATATTAGTATCTATTAATATTAGCTATAATGTATGTCTTTGTGATCTTCAATTCCTTTTCTGGATATTGGTGTTTCAGGATGGACACCAATCAATGAATATTCTCTCAAATGTGGCAGTGTGTATCACTCAATTGAAATTCGGTTTACCACCTAAAACGACTGCAGCTGTAATGGCATATGCAAGCAGCTCTTATGCGATTCGTTTTTATTTCATCAATCTATATGCGTGTATGGCAGGTTCCAATCTCTAGAGCATTAACCCTTAGGAAAACAACGATGATATCTAAATGAAGTTCAACGTTCCGCGTAAAGGATCATGCTTTAAGACTAAGCTTGTTGTATCTTCTTTCAGCAAGGATCAATCTACAAATTTACATTAATTCCACTGCTTAGAAGTACTATATTGCTTTTATACATGTGTTCTGGGTTTTTTTTCTTCTATATTTAAGAATTTATGCAGAATACAATATCCTATACTTCCAAACAGGAAGCTTTGCCGAAATGTCTAAATGCAATTTTTCATAATATCGATTTTTAGGCATACCTCGAAATTTTTGTTACAGTTGGAGTACACTTTTGTTGGGAGAGAATTTTTGTACCTATTAAAATGTTGATGATTTTAATCGAAAAAGTAGACGTTAAAGATTTGAGACGCTTTGCAATTCAAAACCTTACAATACACAATGGAGCTGCTAACTTCTCAAACAGCCTCTTCATGTATTTTCTTAGAAACAAAACTTTCTTTTGGACATCTGTTTCAGATTTAATTTAAAGTTTCTCATTATTAATCAAACACTTACATTTTGTTGGACCACCTCCACTTTGCAACAGGTAATGTGAATCACATTTAGTGCCAGCTAAATGGCCAAAAAACAGAAAACCATTGAAATGAATGGCAGAGACGAATAAGGACATCAAATAGCCAAAATACCAATTTTAGAATTATGCATTTCTTCAAGTTTTTTACCTGTCTGTTGTCTCCAATGTCTCAGGTAGTATTAATTAAAACGTGATCCTAATTTCTGTAAGATAATTAATTACACAGCCACAAACACGGTTAGGAAGATTAAAGAGTTGGTAATGATAAATGGATTAGATGAAATGTGGGCAGCAGGATACACTTTAATGAAGGAAGGTTGAAAAATAATAGATACAGAAGAGAAGATTTGGATGAACCAACGTTATATTCCCAAATCAAGGATAAAAAGTCACTTAATTTCTACAATGAATGGAAATCTGTATTAGGAAATGAGCTCTATCGTAATTTTTGTGACAAGAATGAGAAGGAAGGCCTTGCTAGTTTTCGTTTAGGAACATGGAAATTGAGGAATGAGAGGAAGAATGTGTTGAAGGAAGGAGGTTCAATATATAACGTAGGGAAGATGAAATCCATTTATTATTAGAATTTTCAGGTAAAGGTCATTGGAAGAAGCAATTTACTTATATAAAATGCTGCCATAGATATACAGAGCTGACGGAAGAAAAATTTAAAGACCCGTCAGTGTTGAGAAGTGTGGGAAAACTTTTAGTGAACGTAAGAAATAAATGGAAGTAGGCAGTGAACAGGACAGAGGAAGAATGAGGCTTTTGCAGTTTAAATATTTGATTTTGTAATTGCCGGTCGTCGTCGCTTAGTGTTTGTTGAAGCCATAAAAGGTGTTAGTACGCAAATTTCATCCTCCAGTGCTCCCCACTCACCACGGAGTCCAACAAGGGATCATCCCACTGGGATGACAGGGCTACACACGGGATATTGCGGTCACGCCGTCCCACTCACCCTGAAGTTCAATGCAATCCTGGCCGATTGATTAGGTCTAGGTTATCCCCTAGCCTCCCGTTTAGGTGAAGCAGAAACCAAAGCGGTGTATTGGAAATGCGCACCCTCCCAGAACAGAGAAATAAACTGGACTGGGCTCAGATACGCATCCCTCAACCAACAAGGATAATCCTTTTCACCGACAGGTAACTCCACGCACGGGCTACACGTGGGTGGGCGTTTTGACTGACTCCCTCACCACGAAGAGAAGCCCACACCAAGGGAGTCACCACTATACCACCACCACCACCACCACCCCCTAAACCACCACCACCATCACCACTACCAACACCACCACCACCATCATCACCGTCACCACCAGCTCCAACACCACCAGCACCACCATCACTAACAGCACCACTATACGTACCACCACCACCTAAACCACCACCACCATCACCACTACTAACACCACCACCACCATCACCACCACCAGCACCACCACCGCCAGCACCAGCACTACCAGAACTACCGCCAGCACCAGCACTACCAGAACCACCACCAGCACCACCACCACCATCACAACCACCAACACCACCAGCACCGCCACTAACACCACCACCATCACCACCACCATCACCACCACCAGCACAACCACCAGCACCACCACCGCCAGCACCAGCACTACCAGAACCACCACCATCACCACCACCAGCACCGCCACCAATACCACCACCATCACCACCACCATCACCGCCAGCACCACCACCGCCAGCACCACCAGCACCACCACCAGCACCGCCGCAATACCACCACCATCACCACCACCATCACCATCACCAACACCACCAGCACCGCCACCAACACCACCACCATCACCACCACCATCACCACCACCAGCACCACCACCAGCACCGCCACCAATACCACCACCAACACCATCACCACCATCATCCTCTCCATCAGTTTTTGCCTCCATTTTTCTCTGTGTTCTGCTTTCCACCTCCACATTCGAACTTCCAGTATCTGTAGGGCATTCCTTCTTACGCATAACATCCTTCTATCGATTTTTTTATCTCCCTTTAGATGCTGTGTTGTAGAATTGCCCATTTAAAACCTTTTCTACATCTTGCATCCTTTGAATATGTCCAGCTCTTCTTAACCGTCTTATCTTGATTACTTGTACAATGTTAATATCTTTATACATGTTGTATAATTCCTTGTTATACGTGTTTCGGCACATTTCATTCACTTTAACTGCTTCGCATATACTTTTAAGTATTTTCTTGTGGAACATTAGTAGTTTTTCTACCATGGTTTGGGTCATTGTGCAGGCCTCATTACAATGTAATGAGCTCTGTGCTTACTATTTCTTTTTTGTGTCATTGCTTTTCTGGCCTCCTCACTTATTATCAAACCTACTTGCTTTGGGTTCTCTCGAGAAACTGAGTTCTTCCTTCTTCCTACTATGTTTATATCGTCTGCGTATGCTAAAATGTGTACAGATTTAAAAGGTATTGTGAATTATACATCTACTGGTACTTTTCTAATTACATACTGCAGTGCTAAATAATAGAAAGTGGGTGCCAGCTCATCCCCTTGTTTAAGTCCATTTTCACTGTTGAAACCAAATGGTTTCCAATTTCAATCTGAGCTGAAATGTGGTCCATTGTGACCTTTACTAACTGTATTAACTTCTCTGGGGTTTTAATCTCTTTCATAATATGATTTATTTTCTCCCTTACTATACCAACATATGCCTTCTGAAAATTCACGAATATTTTATGTATCTCTATACTATGGTCCTATACCTTTTCCAAAGTTTGTTTATATGTGAATATTTGATCCGTTACTGACCTTTCTGCTCCAAACCCTGTTTGATACTCCCCTGTTATCTTTTTTGCATATGATTTAAGTCTGTTGTTAATAATGGTAGCGAATATCGAATGCCACAAGGATATTCCCAGGTAGTGCATTTTAAAATTGTAGTCCATTTTAAAATTCCACTAACATCCCAAAATAGGGTAGTTTCAGCAGTAACGCGGAACCAGTTCCTAACACGTGAATTTACTTCACGTGAGGAAGACATTCTAAAATCTCTGACTGAATAACGTTATGCGTCAATGATTCCTACTGGATAAACTTGGGGTAGCAACGAACTCTGCTCCAGCCAATGAAGGATGTGACAGTAGGATGGCCGGTGAGATGCGGTGAGCATTCTGGTATTCTTAGTTGCGACGTCAGTCTAATTTTAAAATGGACCATAACTGACTTCGAGGAGATGGATGCACTCTAATGTGTGAGGCTCCTATTCGCTAGGTCCCAAATTCCATTCCCTTCGACCACCTACTCTGATCTTGGTTCTTTTTTTTTCCGTGCTTTTCCCTCGTAGGCAGGCGAATGCTGGAGTATTTCCTTTTCTGTCACGACTTTCCTGTCCATCACTTCCTCTAACTACCCTACATTTCCTTCAGAATCTGTTAATTTCAGTTAACTAAAAGCTGTTTGCGTAAAAGGTTGTTTTTATATAATTTCATGAATATCTTTTAATTGCGTTTTCTCGAGTTACCTGTGCTTTACGCACATACAACAAAACGAACCATTTCATAAAACCTCATGACAAGGTTCGGGTGCGGGACTTCGCATCTCGACCAATGAAATCTATTAAGCCCTCAGCCCAGAGGCTGGCCGGACTGTCGAGAGACGACAGTAGAGGGCAGGGTCCCTAACGGCTAAAGATTTCAACACTCCGGTGGCGAATCTTGCAATCGGCATTAGCTTGGCTCGGTTGCAAATAGGCCACTGCAATTTTCCACGTGGTTACCTATTTAAACGGAACCCTGCTCCTCTTTGTCCACTATGTGGCAACCTTTTGTCAGTCCATCACGTGCTGCTAGAGTGTTCCTCTCTAGCACACCTTCCAGACTCTCTGCAGCTGCCTGCCAGACTTGCAGAGGTCTTGGCGGACGACAAACAAGGGGTGGAAAGAGTTTTTAAGTTTTTGGCGTAGAGTAACAAGTGTTTGAGTATTTGAAACTTTAGATATCTAGTTTTTATACTCTTTTGACATGTTTAATTTTTTTTTTATTTTGACTTTTGCCACTCGGTGTTGTATATTTATGTATTATTTTCCTTTTTACTAGTAATCTTATTTTTGATTGAAGTTTATATCTGGCTTTTGCCATGAAATGGTTTTTAAGGGCGCTGATGACCATGCAGTTGAGCGCCCTTAAGCCTACTACATTATCATCATCCTCTCCCTCTGCTGGCTTATACGTCCACTGGGGGAGGGGACACGAGTCTCAGAGACCTCTCCTGATCCGGGGGACAAGGATTCGCAGAAACCCCCGCCGACACTTGGAGCCCCGAAATAGCCAACCAGGATGAAAGCTGAAATGAAATGATAAATGGGGTGAAATAGAGGGACAGGAAATTAGGGGGATTAAATTATACTTCCCAGCATTATTATACTTCCAGATTATACTTCCAGTCCAGAGGCCTAGGACATTAGAGCCTCAGCCATTCCGCTAGGAGTACTAAAAAGTTAAATGTTTGGTGCTTCTCCAGCCGCGCACTTCCGCTGAAACCACCACATTTGTTTTTCTTTTGGTGGAAGACAGTTGGTACATCCACTATCTTACGTAAGGGGTAGAGAAATAAAAATGCATTTAGAGCTACCTGTTGAACAAAGATAATACCAGTAACGAGAGATACGTAATAAATGCGATCTCCTGAATTAAAAAAAAAAAAAA
>CM060962.1:84176911-84279411 GCA_030765045.1 Tenodera sinensis
ATTTTACATCATGATAAATATGTTATTTGTTAACGATGCCGTTAATTACTAGGATTATATCACAGCTGCCGAACTGCCGGCATTTTATACCGCAGCAGTTCTTTTACATGCCAGCAAATCTACTGACATGACGCACTCAGAGGCCATCGGCCTGGGCCAGGGTTGAACCCGCGACCTTGGTATCAGTAGGCCAGTGTCTAACTGAGCCACCCAGACCGACTTTACATAACATAACTGTAGCAATTTCAGCCATTTTTCGAGATATTTAACCATGTTCTAGTTATTTTCAGTTTCATTGTATAATTTCAAAACTAAAATCATTACATTATCAAAGAGAGACTGATTAGTGTTTAGACATACTTTAATGAAAAATTTATCCATCAAGTTAAAAAAAAAAACTCAACCACAATCTTATACTTCCAAATTTCTACACTTTGGTATCTGCACAGAGTGAAGACAGATACTGAAGTAGGTAAATAATTTCCTTTGATATGCAACCTATAGACATTTTCTAAGTCAGACTTTGTGAGTATGAATGTTTATATGTCCATGTCAAATTAAATATTTATGCCCAGTGAGTGCTGAATCTCCAAGTTTACTTTCTCTTTAACTTCTCCTAGCATATCCATATTACTCACGAGTATTTTGTGATGTAAATGAACAATATTCCTCAATGACAGAAATTCCTATCACAACCAGAAATATCATTTTACAAGGTTAGAAAACGCCTGCCATCTGAGTCAATGTAAAACTTGATTTGCACACTAATGACTATCTATAAGCTTTTCCACGCTTGGCCAATGCTGACCTTTATGTCACTTTTAGCCAGTTTTCCACAACACTGCTAAGAGGAGCATGCTGTATGACACTCCTGTAACGTCAGCGGAGGACCTTATTGCTCAAATCCACGGAGCGATTGGAAATATTCAGAGACAATCGCACATATTCGGCCATGTTCATGAGGCTCACCGCCGCCAATGTAGGGTTTGCAGTGATGCTACAAGTTCACAGTTCGAAGACCCTTTCTAATGTAGACAGCTAGATGTTGGGTTTATTGACGATGCGCTAGAGCGTCCAAACCGTGCATTTCCGGACAGGGGTTCCTATTTGAAACCCGATCAATTTGCCGTTCCATACAACATACAAAGCGTTGTCGGTGTTCTTTTGGGACACCCTGTATAATGAACAAATGCAGCCTCCCTCAATATAAGGCTGCCATAAACAAGGCATATTAAATTACAAAAGCATATAAATACATATTTGAGATTGTAAGCAACAGAAATAGCTGTTAATAAAGTTGCAACTATATAAATCATGAAGTAATTATAATCTAGAAATATATATTGAAATAAACATTATCTAAAGCAAACAAATTTATATTGTATAAGAATAAATTAGCTTACGTACTATATACATTACTTTTCAATAAAGCTACTGACTCTTTAATAATACTTAAGGTCACTACTTCAATAAACGCACTTCTTAATTTATATTTTCTGTAAAATTATACAAAAAGGATGGAATAACACCCCTGGGCCCAATTAATAAGCCAACAACTCCAACTGAGGCAAGATGATATTCATTTACGGTAAACTCCATGAGTATTGAGTATTGTTTGTCCATTTGTCTTGCACGCTATAAGCAATATATACATAGTGTCCCAAAATTAGACCGACAAACTTTGGGAGCTGATAGATAACATTATTTTAAACACTTTTTATTAAGGAAAGTCTTTTGCTTGTGGTGCTTCGTTTAAGCACTACACGAGTTAATGGCATTACCTACTGCCTCCCACCTAGTAGGAGTATTTACGGAAAAATCAACAATGAAAATTAGTATTGCATTTACCTTAGTAAGATACACAATCTTAACCCAAGAAACAAACACAGAACACAAAAAACATCTCATTTTACAGTTAATCACAGCTTTACTATTCAAAGCAAATGCTGGAACGCAAGCCCATTGCGATTACTACAAAGAGTGCATCGGCGTGCCCTATTCTGCCGTACTCACGCAAAGACACCAGTCATTTCTCTAATTTAAAAGTTTGTCGGTCTAATTTTGGAAACCGATCGTGTGGCCCATGTGGTCCATGTGGCCCATGCAAGCCGTCCTTGGGGTAAGTAGATATCCCTTCGTATTTTCTATCTACTTACCCCAAAGACGGCTTGCGTGGGCCACCTTGGTATATTGGTCTAATTTGGTTAGTAGTATAAGATATTTTGTGTTTCCAACCTTTGTTGCTTACACAACGGGTCCAAATGACCTAGCTGTCGACGGACTCTTTAAACCCCACTCACTCACTCACTCACTCACTCACTCACTCACTCACTCACTCACTCACTCACTCACTCACTCACTCACTCACTCACTCACTCACTCACTCACTCACTCACTCACTCACTCACTCACTCACTCACTCACTCACTCACTCACTCACTCACTCACTCACTCACTCACTCACTCACTCACTCACTCACTCACTCACTCACTCACTCACTCACTCACTCACTCACTCACTCACTCACTCACTCACTCACTCACTCACTCACTCACTCACTCACTCACTCACTCACTCACTCACTCACTCACTCACTCACTCACTCACTCACTCACTCACTCACTCACTCACTCACTCACTCACTCGTATGGATAATAATGAATAAAGTACTCGATTTAATTTTGCTATTTAATGCATAACTTACATTTTAAGATACAGACATTTCTAGATTTTCAAAACTAAGAGTTGCATTTCGCCACTACTCCGATACGCGGGTAGTCGTGTTACGTTAGAGTATCTCTGCGCGGCCCTCCCTCCTCTATGTGATACGCGACTCGCCTGTATATCTGGCTTAAAACACTGAATCTAACAATATATTTCAGTTTGCTACTGTTGTTCACAGGAGTAAATTAAAATTAATGATATAAATAATAAGAATGCTGAGTTGATGCGCTATGACATTGGTAGATGGCATAAGACTATAAAAATAAATGTATACCCTTTGAGGTTTTTGCTACAGCTACACGATCTTAGATAGTAATTAAACTTCACTCGGTATCTCTGATACAGACCCACAGAGCTTAATAGGTATTTCACATATGCCCCATAAGTCTGTCATCAACAAGCAAACCGTGGCTTCATAGAGATAACATGCCAACATTAATTATTGCTGCAGAGCGTGCTTTACATTAATTTCTATTTAAGTGCTTTTCCTCATTTCAATATCCTTATCTATGAGCTGCTTCCATTACTTTTGTATAAATAATTTGGCGGTGAAAAGCAGTTACACATCGGTCACAATTATCTTATATTAATGGTTACAGGTAACACATTAGTTTTTAATTAACTATTACTGTCTTCAGCAACAGTTAGTATGGTTATAATGGACTAGTCTCTGGTTCCCGGGTTCAACATCGGCGAAGGGCGATGGATTTTTTCGGGCGTAAAAATCCTTAGCATGGCTTTCTTCGAAAGGGAAGTAAAGGCGGTTGTCCCTTGTCATAGACTTGTGGCACGTAAAAGAACCTCAAGCCCGGTAAAGAGGCCTCTGAACAAAATTAAGCGGAGTTTTAGGCCTAATATAGAATGGGACGCTAAGAACAACAGCAGTTAAAGGGCGTCCATGAATACTCAATCTACTGTCTGTCCACCACCTCATGGTCTAAGAGGAATGAGGGGCAGGCGAGAGACATTCCAAGCAGTGTAACCTTAGTTTTGTAAACATCCGCGTAATCGTTGTTCTGCTGGTCATGTTGCCAACCTACTTCCAATATTATTCGCGCTATGTTTACTCGCTGCTAATTTATCTTAACTTCAGTTGCAAAATCATACTTGTCACTGGCTTTATGTGGGAAATAAACGTAAAAGTAGTGTAGAAGTAGATAGTCCTGCACCTAAGAGTGCTGTGAAATCTGCTATGATATTGTGGTTGTAGAACAAAGGAGTCCAGAGTGACAGTTCTGTGTGTAAAACATATCTTTATAGGATGCCTGAATCATACAACACTTAAGAGGCTCTTAAAGGTCTTTCTTCTATTACTTTAATTACCTGTACTTGCAGGAACAATCACTACACTACTAACTGAACGAAATTGTAATACTTCATTCTTTGATCCTGCAGGAAGGAATGAGAAGTTGTTAGACTGAATTCTTCCTCATTTGTTATAACGTTATTGTTGGTTATTTTGGTTTTATTGGGCCACGCTGTCGTTTGCTTGTCCCAATTCATTTGTGATATTAACCCCATAGGATTAGTATGGGCCAAGGTAAAATGAATACTTAAAGAAATGCAACAGCTGACTTATTCTTACAGAAATTACACGTTATAACGCTCGAGGATATATCACGTAAGACCGAAACAGATTGGCAGTGTTTTTTAAAAATATAGAAAAGGCAGAAAATGAAAAGTGGGAAAAACACGAAGTAGTTGAAAACATTGTTTACACTTTATAAGCTAAATATACCGCATGAACTGAAAATAACATTAAAATTGTGCAATTTTGAGCGCATTCTTTGCTTTAATCTGGCGTACATACGCATTCCAAGTTTGGCAACATTATCGTAATCGCGATTGAAGCAGAACTGCTGCTCGCGATTACACTGTTTATCGGGAATTGTTTACTGATGTAGTGGCTAGCTGTATCCCTGCTAGGGACCTTCAACTGGCGAACAAATTGTATGTATATGTAACTAATTTTAGAGTTCGAACCCCCCCCCCCTCCAAAAGAACTGTTGGATTGGAAAGGAAGCAGAGGATGGTCTATAAGGAATCCTATACATTTAGTGTGAGGCACCTGCTTGATATTTGTATCACCAGATGGTAGTGTGGCGTTATCTTGAGAAGCAGTACAGCATATACTATGTCATGGGTTTTAGTTAAGACTCCAATCAATGATCATAAAAGTGAAAACGCCCAGTAGGTACACGCACATGTAGTGAATGTGATTACCGAAACTTAATAACCAGTTTATTTCAATCTACGTTACCTCTGAAACCGTCATAATAATGTAAGCGTTACTTTTTGGCCATCTGTAATAAGCAGCATTCTTACCACTGCAGATTTAATAACTTAGCTACTCCCAGAGTCGCCACTTCGGCGAGATCTTCCTTTAGGAGCTCTTTTACATCACAATAAATCTGCCGACTTACAGCACACTTAAATGTCATCGATCCCGCAAACCTGGGTATGGAAAGCACAACGATCCGCTGTGAAAATTTTAACTTCTCTTGAAATTTCAAAACATTACTCAAATCTCAGCTAGTGATAACGCTGCAAATAACTGTAGTTGTTATTTCCACTCTTGAGCGAAGTGAACGTCTTTTCAGGGGGAGAAAATCAACATTGCCTGCCTCTGTTCTGGGGCTGAGTGAGTGAGTGAGTGAGTAGTGTTTAGGGGCCCGTCGACAGCTAGGTCATTTGGGCCCCAAGTCAGCCTCTGTTCTGTGAGGGTAGACTGTGTGTCTCACATTCAAGAGGTTCCGGGTTCGAATCTCGGTTAGGACGAGTTACTCGGATAAGGTTTTCACAGTTTTGCCTTACCCTGACAAGACAAATGTCGGAGGCTTTAAACTCTATGGACGCCGGTGTTATTTGAACACTATTTCACCCAATCCATTCATTTATCGTCCGATATGACCTACCAGGTTAAAGAGTATTATGTAAATTACCGATTCCGAAGCACGTTTCTGCCACTACGTTCACTGTGAGGATTCCTCTTTATATACCTCTCTCAATTTTCCTCCTTTCCCCTCACTCCTTCTCACCTTCTCTCTTTGATGTTTTTTCCCCATCACTGTTCAACTAACATGGCATATGTGTAAATTAAATTTAAAGAACCCACGATTTATTGCAACAAAAAGGCAATAACTCTCCGGTATATGTCAATCATAGGATTTAGAAAAACCTGAAAAATCCTGAAGTACTATGATCCTGGCGGGATTTGAACCGCAGACTTCCTCTTCATGAGCCCGTGTCTTTACGGTCTTGGGTACCCGTGTTAGTACCCACGGGTACTGTAATATTTGAATATTTAGATATTTTGCCCGCCTCGGTAGCGTGATGGTTAGCGTGTCTGCCTCACGTTCAAGAGGTCGCGAGTTCGAATCTCGCTTAGGGTAAGTTATCCGGGTAAGGTTTTTTTCCGAGGTTTTCCATACCCTGAGAAGACGAATGTCGGGTAACTTAAAGCTCCATGGACCTCGGGCTCATTTGAGCATCATTTCACCCATTTCATTTCATTCATTCGTCCGATATGACACAATGTTGGAGGACGTTAATTCAAAAAAAAAAAAAAAAAAAAAAAAAAAAAACCCTAGTTATTTAAATATACTTATTTATAGGTGTGCCAAAACTAAGACAGGAAGTAAATACTAATATTGTATTTAAGACTTGCATATTTTACCGACGCAAGTCAAGATTCTCAATAAATTCTATTTAAAAATATAAAAGCTTTAAACTGAGAAGTTATCTTAGTTTTTATTTCTTGAAAGGGCTCTTAAGATCTTTATTAAAATGGCACAATGTTGAGCTAAAGAAATAAGTTGAATTTCCTGCAAATATCAAGTGATATCGTCTTTACTCTGTGAGAGTATAGCACAAGCATGAAGTCATAAAATATAGATAAATGTTTTCCTTAGGAAAAATTTAGAACTCGTCAAGACTTGAAATATATGTCTAGTTAAATGTTATGAATCGCCAAAAAATTCTTAAAGCTCTCTTATGGAGATTTATAGCTTTTCAGATGTTAAGTAATACTTTTTGAACCACAAAGCGTCCGCTGTTTGGAAGTTACGAAAGCAACCACGAACCTGTTAATTAATGAGCTGAATAATTTCTCAGATTCCTGCACACAACAAAACGTATATGACATTGACATTATCCAGTACTTCATTATTTTATATAGATTTAGTACAACTACACTTATATACACGTTTATCTTGCTGAAATTGAGGTGGAAGGTAAAATTTCCAAAGAAATCTTATATACGTATTATTAACTGACAATGGTTAAAGACAGTAACGGGATGCTAACATGTGATATTTTTGTACAGCCATGGAAAAAATGATAGAGCGTATTAGGAGAGCAGAACATTTCTAAGCGCACCGCGTGTTGCAGCGCGGTTTGTACAAGTCGATGTTTCCAACATGCAGCTGAGTTTATTAATAGTCTGTGTTCATATGTTATCGTCTATCGGACACACAAATAGGCTATGTCTTGAATCCCCATTCACTTGGTACTTACTCGCAAATACAAATGCGATAGTCTATTTGTCTGTCCGCTAGACGATAACATATGGAACAAAGACTGTCATTAAACTCAGCTGCATGTTGGAAATATCGACTTTTGTAAACCACGTTGCAACGGGACGTGAGACTTGAAGATATTCTTCATTTTTTCCATGGCTGCACCAACAAATAAGATTAATATAAAAATTGAAGCCTATTACTGAATTATTGCGCACAGAAAGGCAGTATTACACATACCTACACATTTGTAAACAAGAATTCGAAAGATATGCTGGTTTCGATTGTCATGCAAATATCTTAATATATGGTATATTAATACTATTCATTAAGCTATTTTTGAGAAAATAAAAAATTAAAAATGTTACATGTAAAGGGTAGTTTGAAATTGGGGATTATATTAAAAATTCTCGTGTCACTCTTTGGAAGATACAGAGCTTGAATTTAAAGGCTCTTACCTGTACTATATATGGGCTGGTCATTCCCTAAATAATCCCCTGAAAAGGCACTTGAGTCATCTAGTCTGGTCACTACGTGCTTCTTTTTTTTAACATTTCATAATTAAAACTTCTGCTAGACTGTAAAATCACATTTTTAACGAATGGGAATGTATTTGTTTTGAAAATCATATACATTTTAAGAATGTAACATGGAATTTAATTTACTAAGCTTCTGGAACACTAAGGTGAAATTCTGAAAATTATGCAGAAAATTTTCTGTTTGGTTAATTGCACATACAAAGCCAGGAAACAAGTTTGAAAGTTTTACAGAGCTGCTAATGACCTCACACTTTCCATTTAAGGAGATGTTATCCCATACTCAAAAAATTACAGTAGGAAACAATTTACATTTCATTGTTTAAATTTGGTTCAAATTGTTATCTTTTGTATTGATGCATGCTGCTAACCATTTCATGCTGCTTTATAACTCTACCACGTTACCAGGACATTAAACTTAGGAGAAGAAAAAAAGAAATTCTTCTAAATGCATCGTTTGAAATATTGTATTGAGCGCTATCGAGTAGTTTTGTGTATGTTGGTAATTGAGAACAAACAAAGTTATATTGATGTTACTTAAACCGCTATTCTTTTTCCCCATGATATTTTCCCTATAAATAGTGAGAGATAGCCCGAATGCTATAACGTGGAAGTCACTCAGCTGCATTAACGCGAAATGGTCATTACAAGCAGTGGTATTTATGGATGTTCAATAGTGTTTCTGATTGTATTTTCTCCACATTTTATTGCATATATTTTTATCCTTATATTGTCCTGAGTAGAGCTGTAGGACTGTCGTAGGCTACCGTAGACTATCATCAGTAAGTGTAGAATACGGTAGTCTTCCTCGTAGAATTGGTCAGATAAGAAGCTACCTGCATTACCTGTACGTCATGTGTGTGGCATACTTATCGGGCGTTACCTCATATCGATCGTGCTGTTTACGTTCTTTGATCATGTTGTACTAGATTCCTATACGAACCGTAAGCGTTGAACTTTGAACCTTCTCGAAACTGAGAGAGGTTATATAAAGGCCGCTTAATCTATAGAACATTAGAGTATTCAAAAACATTTGGAAGCTCCTCTAAGTATACTACAGTTCAGACCAAAGACACTGATGGTGTTCACGAGTAATGTTATTTTGAACCAAAAAATAAATTGTTATTTTGAACAGAGTGACCGAACTCATTATCACAGTTTTTGGTGATCATTATGTTTGAATTTCACACTAAAACTTTTAATTCGTTGTATTTTGTGTTGTGTTTCTTCCGCTACCAATGTTAGCAATAATAGCGGTAATCCTACCATTTACTATATAATTTATGTACTGTACCAAAAGTACCTAACCGTAGTTTTGGTAGAGCGCAACTCTAATTCTGAGAGTTGAAATCAACTAAGTGCCTTGTGCAATAATTTTTAAATTTCACCAAAGAAACGCCAGTGCAGCTAATGCTATAAGCTGTAGGGATAAACAGTCAAACCACGGACAACGCCGGGTAATTAATGACAATCTTATTTGTATAAATTTCTATAGAGTACCAGATTAAACAATTTTTTAAATTTTTTCAAGTGCCGTAGTATATTGTTAGGGAGCTAAGTAAACATCACATCACACTACTATAAATTATTGTTGCACAACTATTGAATGAATGGTACCCAATTATTTGTTGGTTATACCTTGTGTTTATGCAAATAACAATCATACACATAAAAGTTAACGCTTGTTAAAAATTGTGCAAAAGGGGTATAAGTGACACCCTGCTGCATAACTCAAAATGCTATAAATCATACTTCACATGCACTTACTTCCACTGGTATTTGCATGGCGCTTTCTGGTTATTTTTATTTATTTTGTTTACTTTTGTTCTTTATATCGTATCCTAACAAGTTTAATTAACTCTTTGTTTAAGTGTATTAAGTAATAACTAAAGGCCGGAGGGATGTGCGCTCGCATGCGATACAGGTTAGCTGGACGCAGAGTATGAATGACGTCAGACTACAGTAAAACAACTGTCACCAGAAGCATGAGTCGAAAACGTAGTATTCTGCGAACTAGTAAAGTAGCCTTGCAAGTGTATGCAGACACCAATAATTACAAGATGGGGTACTTGGACAGAGGCCATCACGTATTATGTGGTGGATTACAATGAAATTGTAAATATTATTAGCACTCTATGTGATGCAGATTCATCTGCTATTGTAATTGCAAAGTCTCTGATATCGCATGTGTTATCTGAAAATCTTCAGTTCATATCCAACAACTTTGCAGTGTTGTCCAAAGCTATTAAACAATTCGAAAAGACGGGTTTGGAAATGTCCAAGAGCCTAAGCATAATTTAAGACTTAGCTAATTTAATTAATAGGATAACTCTTGTGCCAGGTATCGAAAAGGTGACGGCTAAATTCCAGAAAGTTCTGAACAAAAATATTAGTTATCTAGCTATGTGTGAAATTTTGGAAATGAGTAAGAAGGAAAACACGCCAAATGACAGGGTGAAATTCTTTACATTTGTACCTCTGACATCGTGTGACGTAGAAATAAGTTTTTCATTGTTTAAAAACTGCTTCAGTGATTGGCGTCGATATTTCACGTTTAATAATTTACGAATGAACATTGCAACTCAGTGTAATACACTCTGTGACATTATTATATAGTTAATAAATAGCAGTATGTATAAGCAAGCCTAAGTGCAATTCCAAAATAAATAGTTTATGATGCTTGTAGGCTGTGCTGCAGTGAGGCGGATTTCATGGTCAGGCTGTACCTACCTGCAGTTGTTTACATGCGCGAGCGATAACACTAAGTCCATGTGCAGTATACCCATGGAAAAACGCACACGTCTCCGGCCTTTAGTAATAACTTTAAATGTCTCCAAAGAAACGTAAGGCTGTTGAGTAAGTGCAACCTAAGTCTAAAAGTTGTAGGGACTATTTCATACATGGAATCGTTTAATTATCATACACGAATTATCACCTGGTCATTCTTTTGTTTAGTCAGAGTCGCCAACTGTATCCCATAAATCGCTGAAAAACAACTTATTACATATTATAATCGACTAACAATCAAATCAGCACTTTAATTAATTAATGTATTTTCCAGAAAAAATTTTACACGTCAATGTTAAAAATAAAGTGAGATTTATTTCAGATTACAAACCGGTTTTCTGTTATAACAAGAAGGTGACATCGAAATAATGTAATTATGTGGTTTGGTTTTCCTCGGTTGACAGTGCTGAGTAAGTCCAACTTTACTGGTCGAAATTAGTACATTTTAGGTTACTTGTTTTATATAATTGAATATTTTCCGGTCAAATGTTTGCGATCTAGTATTTAAATTTATATTTTATTAATGAAATAGTCCACATAAATATCATTCGATGATCAGGCCTTCCCAAATAAATTCTCTCACTCCGCCTGTGATAAATCGTCAAAACACGGGCAACGCCGTATATTTCGGCTAGTGCATAGTATAAGTTAACATTTAAATATCATTACAAATCATAATTTTGTAAATGAACGAAAACATTTATCACTTTGATACATGATAATCCTAACCATCTTCATCCAGGTAATACGTATAGTGCATGTTCTCAAAATGTCACATAATTGTTAGTTTAAATTACTATTACAAATTACTATAACACTGGCAGGGAATTGTAGGCAGTATACATGCCCTAGCCTCTTTTTAACCATTTATGGACACCCGTTATTATTTTAATTTGAAGGATGAAGCGACATTTATTGGGAATATAATGCGGCATTATCCTTCTTCAATGAGATTTCACAGTTTTGATTATATTTTGAGTTTAAAGTGTAATAATACATGACTCAGAGTATTGTGTTCTGGATTCCTAAATTCCTGAGTCGAGCACGTCCATACTGCAACTACCAGACGCAAATAACCTACAGCTGAGCCGAGCTGAGCCACTTACCCGAAAGGTTTCCTCCGCCCCCTCCATACACACACACACACACACACACACACACACACACACACACACACACACATATACACACACACACATACACACACACACACACACCAAAGTCAATGGAGGCCAACCATGAACTATCTGCACTCCCTCACACGGAACCGTCAAGGTTGCACGTGACGGCTGGAAGATCAATTTTTCATACCTCTACCAATCTGTGTCCCCCTTCTCTCTTTCTCGCGCACTACACGCACACACAACACTTAACACAAAGAGTTATAATTACGGTCCGGACATTTATGCACAAAAAACAACATATTTACATTTTATGTACTAATGATTCTAAAAGTATCCCTTAACAACTGAAAAATGATTTTAAAAAAATTAGAACAAAACATCTAGCATATACCAATTTGCAGCTATACATATCGTTGAAGTTGCAGTGTACAGCAAATGTCATCTTCAAATGGCCTTGCCTATTATCCTTGAGTAATGTCTTATATTGGGAAAAGGAACGTTCTGCATCACACGATCTGAACCTAGCACGCTTGAAGAGGGCAATATCATTAACTGACATATTTTCCATGGTTAGTTAGTCTTCCAAAATTTGAGCCACGTTACTGAAGGTTTGATAACCAATGTTTTATTTTTCTTTCTTTAACGAATTGCTTAAGGATAGAGCAGGTAACGTTTTTTAAAAAATGTACTTTTTTCGTTAAGATAGTTTACAGTATTGCGACTGTATTCCTAAAGTTTCACGCCTCTATCTTCAATCTAAGTACTAACAAATAATTTAAATATCAATGAATGTTGTGCCACGCCCTCTTTTACTTCCTCTTTTAAAGAATTTGCTATTTTTGTAGCTTTTGCTGTTTTCACTGTTAGTTTCCTTAAAGTATCGTTTGTACACTTTTAGAAGGCAGCGAACGGGACGGCAAAATGTGCTTATTGAGGTTCCTTTGTTTTGAAGTGTTTACTTTTGAAATGCCTCCACAGAAGTGGACACCAAAGTAAATCCTTAACTCAACTTTGCTACAGTTAACATTTTTTTCTTGTTTTTGGATAAAAATAAAGCATGCTATAACTCAAAGATATCAAAAAAGTCTGAGAAAAGTCACGTGTAAAAAGGCATTAGTAATTTCCACACAACATTTTAGTTTCCTAAGTTAGAAAATGTAGGAGTTATAATTACTTTTTCGGAGTGATACCTTTTTAGCTACGTTCCCCTTAGTAAATGAACAGAAGTTTCTAGTTTGTTTATTGAACATATCAACAAATCAGCATTCGTGTGACCAATTGTTGATCTCGTATACTGGTTATCACATTATACGACTTTATTTTGATTCCTTTTCAAGTATTGGTCAATGAAAGGAAAGGAGTGTAGACAAATCTTTCCTAAGAGACAGCAATTTGAAGATATGATTAAATTGGGTATTTTATTGAGACTGGTCATCCTGCTATAATGTTCGCCAGTTTAATTTTGCCCAATGGTTACCTTAATAGGCTGTAACTCAGAGATGGCAATTCCCCGCGAATAGCAAGTCAACGGATTCAAATTTATTTTTGTTCACTTTGTCGAGCAGTAATGGTTATGCATTGCAACTGATTTATTCCCCTACTTTTTTTTTATTGTTAGTGAGGTATAATTTTATTTCCAACTTCCCACCATTAAGTAAGTATATTGAAAGGGTGGAGATTAAAGGAGATGCAATGGACTGGCAAGCCCAACACGGCACGGCTATGAACCTTTAGGATTATCACAAAACTGTTTTAACTAACAGCTCACCGTGCGAGGTGGCTCTATGGTAAAGTGTGAGGCTGGCATTCGGGAGGTCCCGGGTTAGACTCTCGTTGATTAGGCCACTTCCCTGGTTAGTATGCGAATACTGGCTTGGATTATACAGGATTATACGAGTGGATTCTATTCAGAGTGAGTGAAACTTCACTGACGATTCGTAGATAACTCAAAACACAATTTTCTTCCTTTTGAAATATCTTCAACGCATGGTATTTTGACCAAAATCATTAGTCCCCTTTATAAAACAAAAAGGTCACCAACATTTTGCTATATAAAAAATAGTCTATGGTAGGGTGATTTTCTTGAAAATCTTCGTGATGCATCCTTGAAAGATGTAGAACTTAAATACCAAGCTTGGTGCTTAATCCACTTTTCGGCTTTGAATGTGCTATTTCACACACACATACACACACATGCACGCACACACACACACACACACACACACACACACACACACACACACACACACAGGTACACATCAATCTATCCACCAGCTCATTGCAGGAATACAACGGGTGAGTACTGTATGCCCAGGGCAAGAAGGCAAGTCATAGGAATGTGTAGCGTAATCATTTTGTGCTTCCCGCACGGTGTTTATTACTAGTTTCCGAGAGTGACAAGGATGCTGGGTTCGTTTAAAGTACACAATGTTGTCACATAACACACCGATAGCTAAAGCGCGTCTCACCCTTAAAAGACAGTACACGTTAAATGGAGCGCAGTGTTGCAACATGTACTAGTTGCGAATCTTTCTCCGCGAGCGACTCGAGGTGGCCTGAGTCCTGTACTTAGTCCTTCAATTGCTGCTTGACGAGACGGGCACTTTTAACTTTGGTATCCCTCCACGCCTTTGTTACTGTATGACCTAAATTTAGAAATGACTCGTCTGTATAAACAATTGATTTCCCCTGGTCACTAAACCTTTTACGTCTTTTAGATATTTATGTCGCCATCTGATGATATCGATATCGTCTCTTTCTATTAATATGCACTTGTTACCCTTTCTTTCATATTCGAACCCCAAATCAGAGTGGCCCTTGAGAAATTTGGTAGGGTCTCATCACTGTTGAACTGTGACAAAATTATATTCAGCGTGGGTGGAATATTTGCAAACTGTAAAGAATGAACAATTCGCCGCACTCCACCTTGCACTATTCAATCATATTGCGTTAACCTAGCGTTTTGTGTAGTCCCGCCCTTTTTGCTTTCTTTTTCGATGGCGTTCTTAGAAGTCCTTTCATTACTTCCTTTTTAATCCTATACACTACTGCTTCTGAACACTCAACAGCCTTAGCTGTTTCTTTTACTGCCTTAAACGCATTTTATTTCAAAAATAATCTAACACATTCATAATTATTTGGCGTTCCTTACTTCTTTATTTACCAACATATCGTCCCTTCCTAGCTTCACCCTCCATAACTGCAAATATTTACAAAAATATTAAACAAATAACGCAATAACAGCTCACAGTTACACACACGGCTTCTTTCGAACTAATGCTAGTGCTGCTCCTTATACTATCTTCTGTGTCAGGCCTGACGCTGAATAGATGAATACCTTTTGTTTGCCCTACTGGATAAAAGAAAGAGGTTACTGCCTTTTGGTTTATTTTAAAAACTTTCTCCAACCTTCCTCAACATTTGTTCTCGCTGGTTCCCTGATGTAAACTCAATAACAAAAAAGTTTCACACTGCGTAACTTTTGCAGTGCACATATATAAAATTTTCCGAAAACATTTAATTTAAAAAATTATAACACTTAACTGGGTAAGCATAGAGAATTCAAAGTAGGCAGGTAGTAGCACTATAGTTTACTCTACCTAAGAAAAAAATATAGATGCATTCTAGCAGTTAGTTTGTTAGTTAGTGCGTGATGAGTGTAGAAACAGCAAATATCGGACTTCTATTGAAAAAAACGTTTTCTGAAGAAATTTGGACCTATAGAAATGTATAATGACTCTGAAAAGGATATAACCTGATAGAGAAAAAAATTCTGCATAGGATAATGTGTTCAAACCTGAAATTTATAACAAATGAATATTTATACCATGCTATTAGGAATCTGGCAACAGAGCGAGGGTAGAAAAGGACGCGGCTAATGGCAACTTGTATGCGCTAGATAGAGACAGAGATGTCCCATTTAACTCCATACTGTCTTCTAAGAGGAAACGCTATATAGAAATATGCACTCTCATACACTCATTTCCTAGTAAACAGTTCCGCTACCGGAGTAGATGCACAGTTCAAGCCCCCTCTGCCCTTCATTCCCCTCTAGCCTTCTTGTCGTGGGCATACAGTACATCAGTTCACAATTCTAGGTGCTGAACAACATCCGAAGCTGGACTTCTGCGTCTGGTTGCGCATAATGTAAGTGCAACCAGAGGCAACCAGCTTCAAATATTGATGTGTATCTAGATGTATGTACAGAGATCCAAATACATGTGAACCGCTATGCGGTGTTTTCCACTGGGAACGTGGAAATACGATAACAGCGACTGATATACATAAGGTCACGAGCATCACTTGATTTTCTCTGCTCTGCTCACAATCAGTATTGAGTTGTCACGATATCGTACGGCTGCATTATTACCAGTGTGCTTTATTATTTAGTCCTGTACTTGGTCACAAAGTGTATTTATTATAGCTCGGCATTTCTTCTCTACAGCACAGCGTGTATTTACATTCCCAAAGAGGGTGCAACAGTAGTTCCTTCTGGTGAGTCATTGGTAAACTTCCTGAAAGCGAAATTTAGAACCAAATGACATGTGCGTAAATATAGAACAGTGGATTGGTCATTGGTAAGCTTCTATAAACGTTTAGTGGGTAAGGTCTGCAATACATTATTATTTTTTTCGAATCAACAGTTGACGCTCATACATACGTGAATACAATTTTGCCTTTTTTTTTTTTTTTTTTTTTTTTTTTGAAGAGATTTAACCGGCAGGGAGCGTGATTTTGCCTTTTCTCAACAAGACTCTGCAACACTTCATACAGCCAATCTTTCGATGAGAACAATTGAAAGTGTGTTTTAGGACAGAATTATTAGTAGAAATTTGTAGCCCCCTCGGTCCCGCGACCTAACCCCCTGCGATTTCTATCTCTGGGGTAACATAAACCATAAAGTGTACAAGACAACTCGCACAACCTGGAAGAATTAAAACAAAATATCTGTCAGGAAATTGCCAGCATTTCTCAACGTGAACTACTTAATAGAAGCATAGAGAAACTCCAGAAAGTACCGAGCGGGATGGTACAGGTGGTAACGTCTGTGGCCCGCATTCGGGAGGTCACGAGTTCGATTCTCGCGGACTTTCTTCCTGACCTTGGGTTTTTTTTCGGTTTTTTCAAGGGGGGGGGGAGATATTTACCTTCTATCCCCCGAATCACTTCCATTTATTTCATTCACTTCATTCTCTCCATTCGGTCTTTCCAGATTGTAAGAGTCACTTGGGTCACCGGTAAAACTTGCGCTCTGGAAATACGGTATTCGACTGAGGGGAGGCGCTGTGGTTGGCTGGCCGCCACCCAGGGAGACTGATTGATCAGTCGGACCTGGCTGGTGGCGCGCTCTCTATGGTGACCTGGAACTCCGCCGGGTTGAAGAACTGCCTGCACCTGTTAGGGACCCACCATAGTAGTTCTGTCTCTGATGAGTTCTGACTGCTTGAAGAGAACTTTTATATCATGCTTCCCGTGATCTGACGCATAATAACCCATCGGCTGACGTGCCGGAATCTCCACCGTGACAGATAAGGCAAGACAAGAACTCTGGAAAGTATTTGTCCTTCTTTTAAAACGTTCTTGAAACCACAGAGAAAAATTTCCTTTTTTTAACATACACAAATAGGTATTTAAGTTTACTTATTCTGACATTTTGCATTCTATTTCTGTTTTGGTTTTTGAATATGTGTGATGTTTAAAATAGTTTTTGATACAAGTGTTAAAAGTAGGGTTACATTTTGGGAATAGAAATGTGAAACGAGGCTGTCGGCCAAGTGTGAGAATCCTATCAAAAAATTAAAATAGCTTTAAACATATGTGGAACACACTGTTTTAGATAGTTCGCAACTTTGTAAAATAATAATAATAATAATAATAATAATAATAATAATAATAATAATAATAATAATAATAATAATAATAATAATAATAATAATAATAATAATAATAATAATAATAATAATAATAATAATAATAATAATAATAATAATAATAATAATAATAATAATAATAATAATAATAATAATAATAATAATAATAATAATAATAATAATAATAATAATAATAATAATAATAATAATAATAATAATAATAATAATAATAATAGTAACAGTAACAATAACAATAACAATAACAATAATAATAATAATAATAATAATAATAATAATAATAATAATAATAATAATATTGTATTATATTACTATTATTATTATTATTATTATTATTATTATTATTATTATTATTATTATTATTATTATTATTATTATTATTATTATTATTATTATTATTATTATTATTATTATTATTATTATTATTATTATTATTATGATTATTATTATTATTATTATTATTATTATTATTATTATTATTATTATTATTATTATTATTATTATTATTATTCCTTCAGTTTTTCTATTTTCCTTTCAGCAGCTTCCAAAGTTTCGTCCGGAACCGGCTCAGTTTCATCCACATTCGTACTTGCAGTCAGTTTATCAATTATTCAGGTCATAGTTAAAAGAATAGCGATCCAGAACAAAGAAAGTACAAGGCTACGAACACAATAAACAGGTTAACTGGTCAACGCATTGCAATAAATTAAAGGAATGACGATTTGAATTGTGAAAGATAATGCCACCGCATGAGAATTAATTATATAAAACTACACAATGAAATGTAATCCCCAAGTAAAGCAAGTTGATTTATTAAACGTGTGCAAATACAAAGGTTAATTGCCATGTGACTGGACTTGGTAACAATGGAACGCCACAAAACAATTTTAATTTGTGTGTCCTAGTTTAAAAATTCTAGTTTTAGTTCTATCTGCCTATAAGAATTATTTTATATGCACATAGTAAAGTGAATGTTACAAAATGTAAGTTATCACTGATCTATTATCTTTGTTAACGAAGAAGTAAACTGATGTTTCTGTAAACACTGAGGTTTAAGCGAGGATGTTCAGTGAAAACATTGAAACTTTTATTCCTGACTTGGGCATTGTTTCTCTGTCACATCTAAAGCAAATTTCACCGCCATTTCAGATATTACGAGATCCGAGTGGGTTATCGACGGGAATCAAACGCGGGACCCTCCATATGTGGGCCTTATCGAGGAGGCATCTCGCTCTGTTGGAAGCAAATAATCAGTTTTTCAAGACATTGATTGTTAGTCCGTTTTGGCAGCACCCATTCATTTGGAGCTAAATGTTAGGAAAATACCAAACTCTCATGTATGCGATATATATATATATATATATATATATATATATTTGTGCCTGCAAGAATCAACATTCTCTATGCATCCTTCTCAAAATTTGTTGGTGATGAAACCTGATGAATGTTTCATTTGCAACTAGTGGCGAAATCAAGTCAACTCCCGCTCTCTCAAAAACCAAGCACATATCCCAGTCTTCAGATCTACTGTAAGCTATAGTTGATTTGTCCTTAAGTACTATAGCGAGTTACTGAGCGAAAAGTCTCCGCGGTAGGGCGTGAGGTTCACATTCGGGAGGCCGCGAATTGGATTCCACTCTAGCCGGTAGCTCTGACCATGCTGGTTTTCTCGGGACTATAGGGGAATGCTGGGATGGTTCCGAATATCCTGTCCATGATTTCCTTTAATCCGTTTCTGGGTTGAAGGAGCAGGCGGCGGCGTTCAATAAGTTGTGGCAGGATGGGTGACTGTGCGCTTTGGAAAGATTTCTTCCCGCCCCCGAGAACCCATATATGGAGGTAGCTGGGGTATCTAGAACCCCCTATGTGGTATGCAGGCTACGGCGTGGCTACTCGGTATCACGATGTGCTCTAGTCTGAAATTGTTAGGTACCCCGTTTTTGCTAGCACACATTCTCATCGGATCTGGTCACCCTTTGATTCTGTATCCCTGATGTCACGTTAGAAGCAAAAAGGACCGTTGCGGTGCACTTGCAGTGCTCTGATTTAGATTTCTGGAGGACCTCCTACTCCTAATATACCGAACCTCTCTGTGTAGTATCATTGAACAAACTGATGTCAGAATAGGTGTGTGTTTTGAAATGTGAAATCATATAGGAACGTGATGTTTACATTGTCTAGTCAGGAAAACCCCGGTTATCAAAGCGTGCTGCGCGATCTATCCATTTGTCTGGTGTTTAACAGTAATCTAGAAAACCTGTGTATGGGATGTTTGGAGCAGTGGGAGAGTTATTTGGAAGTGTGGAGAGTTCGAGGACATGTGGAATTTATAATCTGAGCATAAACCCATGCACACAGAAGCCTTAACACGGAAATAACGCTTGTCCTATTTGCATTTGGCACAAATTGAACGTATAGGTTCCTATCATATCCGCATATGTTTTGATCCTAACAATTACGCCCTTGAGTTAGACTACATTGGTATTAATCCGGTGTTTCTACTAAATGTGTACATTTCGGGAAATGTGAAGCATTTTATCTTAGTAAAAAGGTACTGCGCCCGGTTTAAAAGTTATATGAAAAATGTTTGAATTTACAGCCTGTATCATCGTCATATTAGGGATGGGCAAAATAATAATGCTTCAATAACATCGCCAACCGTTTCAGGTTTAAGAAGAATTACGTCCTAAGTTACCATTCCAAAATCACAGTCAGGTACGTGTATGAGTAGGCATAGGAACTTCTAAGCAGTGAATCCAGGGCGGAAGGAAATAAGGTAGAACGATCACTAGATTACAGGCAGTGAGGTCGCAGATAACAAACCACCCCCATTCTTTGTACAGTGTTTGGGCATTTGTAGACAGTAAACGAACCAGGTTTTATCTGTCAGTGACCCCTGGCCTCTTTGTTTTGCAGTTTTAGCGTAGATAGCTGTTTAAAAATTTCTATTCCTGCCCATAAGTATTTATTAATTACACGTAATATGGTACAGATAGTATCCGTTACTCTTGGTCTGGTGTTTCTTCACTAACTCGGACTCTTTTGCATAAACTGGTGATTTATCGTTTTGTTACAAATATTACCAGCTACCTTCCTACAGACACCAGTTCCTAATGTACTGTTAACAACAATGCATACCTTGCGTTACGTCTGGATACTTATAATTATTGTTCACTTACCTCACATTAAAGGGTTTCAGTCCAACATCATCCTACTAAACGTCTGGTTTAAGTTTCCGTGACACTAATGGTTATATCTTAGAAAAAAGGCATCTTGAGTATTTCTGTTTTGTGTGTGTGTCTGTGTGTCTGTGGGTGTGCGTGCGTGTGTGTGTGTGTGTGTGTGTGTGTGTGTGTGTGTGTGTGTGTGTGTGTGTGTGTGTGTGTGTGTGTGTGTACAAAACGGAAATACTCTGAGAACTATATAGCGTAATTAAATCTCTTAGGCCAGAAAATTGCTAGTAGTTATTTTTCTCTTTTGGAACTTGGAAGCAAGTTACAAGTTTGTAACTCTCTTATTGTAACCCAGCTACTCTCTACGATTTATTTTGGAACTGGTTAAACCATCATGTCAATGCAAACTTGGAACAGTTATTTTGGAACTGCATATATAGATCTATGGAACTTTTATTTGACGTTTTTCCCAATTTTGCATCATATTTGCTTTACTATTACTACTGAAAATTAGTAAAAAGGAATTTCAGCTTTTTTGTTAATTGCGATCACTGCGTCCTTGTATGGCGCAAATGCACTAGGTGACTAATGATGGAAAAAGACATAACTACTTCAATTTTATGTATATATTCTTTCAAACATTATTTCTCAGCAACCAACTGAGACAGAAATATAATTTTCGTTGTTTATGAATCAGAAGGCAATATAAAGCATATAAACACTTTCATCTGTTTATAAAAAAACTTGGCGGTGTGTCTATCGTTCGCTGAAAGTGAGTACTGAAACTTTATTGGAAGGTGGAGAATATTGTTAAGGTTCAATGACGTTAGAGGGGTGAATTTGGCACACCACCAATAAGATTAGCAATTACAAGAATCCAGAACAAGTTTGAAGTCGATGGAACGGTGCAAGATATGTTGAAAGAGTGTGCGGAAAAAAATAATAAGATTGTTGATGCAGGCTTTTGCATGAGAAAACGTCGTTGTTAGGAGTGTACTGTGACAGAAAGCTACATTTTAAATACTAACTGTTTTATGGAGTTCAACTCAACAATAATTGTATTTTGGTCTCAGTTTACTGCTGAGAAATAGTATTTCAAAGAGTGTATACCAAGTTGATGGTACTGATTCAGACACAGATTAACGAGCAATTTTAGATGATGAGTGTAACAAATATGTCCCATGCTATTATTGTTGATAAAGAACCGCTTCGTCTAAAAAAGAATTGTGGAAATATTTGGAACCATCTAGCTTCTTGACGAATGAATATAAATGGTTTATTATTTTAATGTTAAAATGTCGTGCAATGTTTAATTTCTAAGAGAGATTTGGCAATGTTATATTAACATTAAATTGTGACTAAATTCGTTCGACTTAAGATAGAAATGCATTACAGTATTGTTTACACAATGTTTGCGCCATAGTGAAATAATGAGCCATTTATATCTATTCGTCAAGAAGATAGATGGCTCCAAGTACGACTCGCATTTGATACAAATTGTCCTTTTTTTTTTTTTTTTTTTTTTTTCTGCGAAATGGCTCTTTAATGACAATAATTGTATTGCACAGTTGTGTCACACTCACCATGTAGAATCTCTGGTTAACGTATGGCCGAAGCAGTACATTCCACCCGGTGTATAATTTTGAGGTCCCCTGTATTATAACTGGGGATTTTATCCCCTCTGGGAGGTCTGGCACGAGGCGCACTCAGCCTCCTTATTCCCAAGGGGACCAATTGAGCAGCTACTTGATGGAAAAGTAGCGGCCCCAGGTCGTGAAGGCCGCATAACTGGCCGGGAGGGATCGGGATGCTGACCGCGTATCACCCTCCAGTACTGCACCCCACCAATGACGCCTGTGTGGGCCGAGGTGGAGTACACAGCGGCTGGGCTTGGCTCTTCATGGGCTGTTGTGCCGGGGCTTAGGCTTAGCTGTATTGTAACTAAGCATTGTTAAATCACTGTATTTCGAGTATGCAGTTTTATTCCACATCAGAAAATAATTTTTTCTCATTACTATACCATCTAATTTTGATTAAGCTGAAAATAAATCTTAGAGTGATATTTATTAGGACTAAATTAGGAATATAAGTACTTTAAGTGATGCCGTTATAATTACAGGATAAGCGCCCTAAAAGTGAACGTACCACTTAAGTTCTGGTTAAAAATAAATCACCACATCGTATTTGCGTCCTGCAAATTCGCTTTGAGAAAAACGCACATTGTGGGCCAAGTAAAACCAGGATCAACTGCTTGGTTCATAGCAGTGCACGTTACTATAGCTTAGTATAGAGCTCACTAACTAGCAGTTTCTCTATTATTTTTTCTTTGCATTTTCCCCTTCTCCACCGCTTACTCACACTTGTCGTCATAACTTTCTTGCTACTATTGTATGCTTCGCTACTTTATGGATCATAAACTGATGATGTTGCGTGGTAATAACATGCCAACAACTTTGTAATGAGCGGTCAGCACGTTGATTAACGAATGTCTCTGGAGTGGGGCATTTTACTTCGTACACAAGTGGTACATTAACAGAGACAAAACCTTTAAAGCCATGAATGTACCTCGGTGGTTAGCCGATAGCCGTGACAGTCTGCGTTCAACATTGGTGTTCACAGCGATATAATCAGCGATAAACGCTGAGTCCAAAGCCATTCAGCAGCTGTTTGTTATTGGAAGGTAGTAATTTATTTGAAGTGTGTTCATTGCATGGCGACCACAATGGGTTAGTAAAAATAAGAATGGCAGCCATCGTCAACATCCCGAACGCTTATTTTCACAACAATTCTAGAAACTAGCGACATAAGTGGTTGAAAATTATGATAACCTGAATATTGTCACAGGCTTTCTCGGCTTTCCTTTATGTCAGGGCCTCTCAAAGCATAAAATCGCACCGGTGCAATCCAAGGTGCAGAGTTTCCTTGCACCGTGCATCGCGGTGACTCGGTTAAGCTCGGCTAAATTCGTGCACTGCAAAGCGAGGATGCTCGTGTTCATAACACGGCTTGCTTATCAGTGAAATAGATACGTGTAATACATCTAATAATGAAGTAATCTCCTCCAAAGAAAGAAAAGAATGCTGAAAGTCCATATAAATCAGAATGGGAACTTTCTTATTCTTTTGAAAGTCGTGACGATAGAGAGAAATACTTCATCTGCGGTACAATAATTAGATGTGTGGGAAAATCATATGCTTAAGGGCACTATAACATAGTACACATATGGCGAAATCATAGCATAGGAGACGTTGACTCAATGAATCAATGACAACTTGTGGAGGGGGCCTTAGCACCTCGACCAAAAGGCATCTTTTGTGCCTATGCCCTTCGGGAGGATAGATGAGACAAATGGATCCTATGGGCGGCCTGAACGTTGCAACAACAGAACAGGTGATAGGATCCCCACATTTTACCAGTTAGAAGCACCCGGCTTAGGGCTTAGCTCCCCTTCCAACCCCGGGACTGAACCATCCCATGGGGAGGCCAGAAACCGTGGCTAGCCTGCCAATTCAGAGGACGAGATTTCTAGAGCGCATTTGTTTCCCCTGCCGTGCTGCTGCCGCGACGCTCGCGGACGCTTCCAACCCTGAAAGAAACGTAACAGGATGAAGGGTAAAATGAAATTATTTATATGACAAAATGGAGGGACAGCAAATTCGGAGGATATGGAAATCCTTTTCAGCATTCGCCTGGCGACCTGGGGAAACCTCCGAAGAAAACCATGAGTCAGGAACGTCGGTCACGGGTATCGAACCCGCAATCTCCCGAATGCGGGCCACTGGCCTCACCACCTGAGCCATTCCACTCGGTATAAGGAACGCTAGAGAGAAAGAATTAAAGAGGTTTCTACATCTTGGAGAAGAACATGCTTTATCCAAAAATAAGGTTTGTACCAGTGCTTTCTAGATCATTAAAGCAATAGACCACATTTTGTGTTTAAAAACAAAACTAACCCGTCTAACACTGCGCACCATACGTAAACATTACGCAGTGAAGAACAAGCAGCGCTGAAAGTGAGGAAGAGTGAGACGGCATAGCGAGCGAGAGAGAGAGAAGCGTAAGGATAGAGCGAGTGGTGGTTGACACCAAAGTCAACTTTTCGTAGTCGCATTTTGCACCTTGCACCGTGCATGCACCCTGAGAGGTCCTGCTTTATGTCAACAGTTTACTCAGCTGTCACTGGCAACATATTGCGTCACCTTACTTAAACAAGCATTAAAATATTAGGAGGATAGATTAGCTACATTGGAAGATTTCGGTAGGGAAGGACATGGAAAACCAAATTAGATTCGATTTTATTTATAGACGTTCATTAACTGCAATTGTGTCAACGTATTATTCTCTACCGGGTGCGAATGATTGCTTAAATTTGTTCTAAGCGCTCTATATCAGGCTTGAGGTTCTTTTAACTGCCAAAAATCTCACCACAGGACCACCGGCTTTACTTCTCTTCCGAAAAATTAAATGTTAAATGTTTTAGGTCCAAAAAATTCATTGCCCTCGCCGGTTTTACACCCGCAAACATCGGAGGTCTATTATACTACTGAACCTCTGGGAGGAAAGCGAAAACCGAAGGATATAGAGATCAAACCGATCTGGGACGGTAGGGTGGGACATAAGTGGGGTCCCTAAAGTTTCCAGGTGTAAAACCCCGACACCAGCGGAACCGTCCACCCAAGCCTCCCTCCCCAAGTAGAGGTCTCGCTGGCGGTTCATCACCTATCGGATACCGGCACACACGGTCTCACCACCACAGGCATCATCACGCTCTCCATTTGCCTGATTCGCCAGCCCTGTAACATGACAAGGAAAAGAAATGGCGGCAAATGCGAGACAGGATATTTCGAGGAATTACAGAAATCGTCCCAGCATTTTCCTACCTACCTGCGTAGACCGCAAAAGATCAAAGGTTAGTGTGGCCGGTCCAACAGGAATCGAACCCGTGACCACCCGCATGGGAACCTCATACCTTATAATGGTGTCATCTCACTCGATAAACAAATGTTGAAAGTGATCTTACACCTCGAGGAACCTGAACTCCTCTACTTTCCAAATGAAACTGTGGGGTATTTTTCCCTCACTTTTCTAAAACACCACTCCTGCGTAACTCCATTCTCTCTTCTAACTATTCTTCTGTCTGACGCTTGAATTCCTCCTCTTGGAATCACCGTGATAGACAGGTCTTCAATGCACCTTTTCCATTTCAGCAGGAAAAGATCATCAGTAGACTGGACTTCTTGCAAATTCTGTAGGTAAATGCTTTCACTTCTTTGTTTCGTTTCTCAAGCTTTGCTTTGCCACCTCATGACCCTCCCCTAATTTTATTGCTAGCATAATCTAATTCTCTTAGTCCACTGCCATCAGTGTTACCCCAGAATGTGTTCGGCTTCTTCCACTATATTGCGCCTACCCGTATTTATGTTGGTTCTTTAGCAGGCAATGAGACCAGATCAGTGAGAGAAGGTATTGCTTTTCCTCTTTTTAAATGAAACAGTAGTGTAAGCCAAGACGGTGACAAACAATTAAATGCGATGTGAAGAATCCTTCAATTGGAGGGAATCACATTCCTGTCCACGTTTCTTTAATTTGTTAAACATTAGACACAAGTAAAAAATCTTACCACAGTAAAAACGTAAATCTCCAAATGTTATGTCATTAAACATCTCCGAAATATTCGTCGTTCATTTGAACTTTCTAGTGTTGTAAGAAGTATCTATAATTTAGGATGTTAAAAAGTTTGTTCTCCATGTGAAGCTTATCTAATAACAAGGTTGGACATAGGCCAGCCTTTTAAACTGTTGGCTATTTCCTAGCCTTGCTTTGTAACTGCATTGAAATATTTGTAAATGTTGATTCTTCAACTGTACATGTAATACATGGTTCCATTCAGTTTCTTTTTAATTAAGGTGAAGTCATTACTGGCAAATATATCTCAAGATTAGTTGTAAGCAAACCTGTAAGGTTTATATGAATAACTTCCAGAATAAGTATGAAGGTAGCTAAAGACTAATTAGCGTGGGAAAATATGTAAGCATTATTTAAATATAGGAACACCGATTCAAAAACATAATATACGCACGTGTTTGTTGGAAAATTCCTATATTCCAACTATAACATTGAGAGTAATATTTAGGGCTCGGAAGTTCATGCCCTAAAAAACACTGAAATATGCATGCCAATATGCTCTTAAAAACTTGAAAATATGCCAAGAAATATGCACTATTTAATTAAAACAATTAATGTTCTTTTGCAGTAGACAAGACGAGTTAGTATAAATAATAAATCAAGTTACCTTATTCCTTAGAGGTTGAAGCAGAAGTGGTCCTGCTGCTAGTATTAACTGCTAAATTGCAGTTCACCACCAACACTTTGCACAAATTTTCAACTGTAAAACATTGTCTGTTGTCTCGCAAAACACTTTTGTAACGTGAAAAACTTCTCTCCACGTCAAAAGCTGTTATCGGGGTATATTTAAATGGTGTTAAATGCTTCACAGAGAGAGTCTCTTGGTGTGACAGATGGTTTTCTTTCGAGGATGTCTCGAATATCACGCATATGTTTATAACCAGAATTTTTTGAAATTAGATAATTCACTTTCTCTTTCACTTTTTGTCCTATGCTGCCAGGAACCGAACTTAGATCACATATTGTTTTTTCAAAGACAGTAAGTGATTCATGCAAGGGAGACCCTACAGCCTCCAATGCCGTTATGGCAGTTGGTAAGAAACAAAAATGGGCAGATATGAAACTAAGATCCTCTTTAAAGCCAGTGCCTGGCAGAATATTTTGCACAGTTTCTACTGATGAAGCAGCTTTCGAGTCCAATGAATTAACAACCTCTTCGACTATTTCTATGTGCTCAGCATAATATAAAACTGCATCGACCCATGTTCGCCATCGAGTTCGCACTGGTGCAGGAGGAAGTCGGATATTAGGTGCTGTTGATCTAAACAACTTAACTCTTTTAGGAGATTTAACAAAAATTCTCTTTGTACTGGATACAGATCTATCTACCAATAGGAAAGAATCACGTATTGTCTCAGAAATGCGATGAAGAGCGTGTGCCAAACAAGTTATATGAATTAAGTTAGGAAAAATACATTTCAGAGTTTGTCCTGATTTTACCATATAAGGACCTGCATCAGTAACAAATAAAAGTAACCGGTCGTATTTGCTTCCACATGGCCATAGTAATTTTAAAGAGTCCATCACAAACTGGGTCACAGTTACATTGCCAATTCGCTCACATTAAGAAGATAAGGTGTAGTCTTTTGTTCATTATTTAAAGCACCCACGATTATATTAGCAATAGAACGGCGCTCAGAATCAGGGATTTCATCAACAGACAACCACACAAACTGATACGCTAATTCATTTTCTATATTTGACAATACGTTATTATAACAGTGTCCTACATAAGTCTTACGCAGTGTACTTTCTTCAGGCACATGTTGTCGAGTGTGCTTGGCAAGAAAGTTTTTAAATATCGGATTATTAATTTTGAACAAGAGAATATCAGCAGCTAGAAATGCTTGGCACAAGTCATAGGAAAATTCAGTAACCCTACTTCCTAAACACTCTGCTAGCTGTTTTTGAACAGGTTCTTTGTTTGCGAGTTTTCTGTTTAAATTCTCCTTATGTTTTGCTGTGTTTATGTGCTGAACTATTTGAAATCTTTTCTCACTCCCTACTTTTTCTCACACGCTCCACAAAACAGTACCCTATTATCTGTAGATATTAAGTCACCCAAAAGCTCTTTCTGTAAATTAATTAGTCTAGCCCTCGAAGTTGGTTTTATTTTCGGCATTTGAAGAGCTTTTTAACATTTTATACGGATAATTTAATTTGGTGGGAACCAGTTCACAACACTGTTACGTTTGAAGACCACCACACTACTACTGGTGGACAGGCAAGCGTTGCTATAATCGTGCTGCTCAAAACGTTGACCTGCACTTTATCTTTGTTAATATAGACCTCTCAGATAACGCACTGATTATTCTCTACGCACATACATATAATGAAAGCGTGGAAACAGGGGATTCACTGCATGACAACATGACTCAGCATTAGTTCTCGCCACCTCGCGAGTTGCATCATCATGTGCAATACTACCAATATGAAAAATATTATACAGATGGAAAAAATAATTAAAATATCATAAAAATCATTAAAATATGCAATATAGCGGCTATATTATTGAAATCTTCGTGAGTTGTATCATCATGTGCAATACTACCAATATGAAAAATACTATCCAGATGGAAAAAAATAATTTAAAAACCATAAAAATCATTAAAATATGCAATATAGGGGCTATAATATTGAAATAATATGCATTTATCAAAATCAAGAAAATATGCCGTTATATGCACTAACAAATCATGTCCAAATAGCTGAAAATTCCATAATTCGTGCACATAACGTAAAAGCATACATTTTTAACCCCTAAGAAAAAACATGCAAATGCATGAACTTCCTAGCCCTAATAATATTATATAGTATAATATGCGAATAATACACATATTTTGTTTTAGTGTCTCTACCGCTTATCTATGGTAGATAAAGTACTGTATCCCTCGTTAAAGTTCCATGTCGTGATTAACTAAACGTGGTCCCGTAACCCCCTCCTCAAAAAAAGCAATTTTTTGGAAAGTATTCTGCTCGTTGTGTATTTTTCTCTCTGTATGTTTGTAAATAGCATAACTTGAAAATAAAAAGTACGACAAATATCGTACCTCTTAACTCTAAGAATACCATCCAAAGAATTGCAGGAAAATCACTCCAAATCCAAACAACACTTTTCATAGAATAAATGTCTATCGCATTTAGTTTTCTAAAAGGGTCCTAATGAATTTCATTAGCACAGCATATGTTTGCATAACAAGACAGACAAATAAAGTGTATATTAGGGTGGTCTTTATATGGGGAGTCATATAAAAATGTCAATTTTTTTAATCGCACACCCTCCTATGTTTTTACCTATGTCATGTTTTGATAATGTGCCAAATTTCATTAAAATTAATTAGTACTAACCTGTGTCGCAATGGACTTATATATTTAAATAAACTTAACTACTGAAAGAGTGCTTGTATTTTTCTAATGGCATAAACAATCATGTTTTGCAAATATGTTTATCATTAAACGAAATAAATTTAAGTATTAATATGTAACAGAACACAGAAAATGCGGGAATGTGGCTTAAATCAATACTAGTTTTATTACTTTTTTTTTCTTCAGTGTTTCTTTTTCACAGTCAGAGTATTGTCTTTGCTGATGTTACGCCCATCGCAAAATGAACCTTTCGTACTTCATCGGCCCTTCATTGGTCCTTCGGTACGATACACTTTGAATTTCCATTATCCGCGGAAAGTTTAGGCCCGATATTTTGCGCGGCGATTGTTTAACTTGGCAGGCACAGGTTCCGCCGCTGGCTATATTTCTCGGACTGGGGCCCTCATCCACAAATTTGAGGTATTTATATGCTACACCCCCCCTTGGCAGTTACAGCATTATTTTATCCTGATTGGGCTTTTCTTTGGCGCTTTAGGCGCATCTTCAGGAGACAACATCTGTTTTGTGTCACCCTTCGCAGCTTTCAGAAATGTGAGGGTGAACATAATCTGGGAATTTTCTCGAAAACTCGTGTCATAGCCTCAAAACATAGCTTGACCAGAAGCACCGTATATGCAGATAAAATATTACAACACAAAAACATGATTTAAAAACACATAATAAACATTACAGTGGGCATGCTTACACCAAATTAAATCTCATTAAATACCATACAAATTAAAATTAGTCCAGGCTCAATGGCTTTATCCGGCCGGTGGAATGCAATGACGGAACTGGCAGAAATGCCTGATTGCTGAAGTGAAGAAGAAGAAGAATAAGAGCATATATTTTTATCACCATCATATTAAGTCTTTTTTTTCCACATGAAAATCAGCTGCTTCAAGTTTAGCAGGTGAATTCAAACCTTTAATAAACTTCCTCAGTTTCACTTGGAAAACCAAATTGAATCTATGAATTAACAAATATACATACAAAAATTACCATGTGCTGCTATGGGTCAATAGAGAGAGAGATAACTGCCCTACAAGAGGATAATGGATTAGAGCGGTACAGTTGTTACCACTAACACCGTATTGCTTACATCCATTAGAAAGTGTTTCAAATCTCTGATTTCAAATGAAAATAAGCTAGAGGCTGTCAGCACAGATGAACACTCCACTTAATTATAGCAAATTTATAGCTTAAATTTCTACAGTTTCCCTCGAGGTACATTACAATCTAATAACTGAGTCCAACTTTGGAAAGAAAAAAAAATGATTATTTCAACGCTCCCCATATGGTCCCCTACGAACTTCGGGGATACCTCATTCCAGCAAGCGATGGCTGGATCCATTTATTAGCTGAAGACAACCAGCGGACAATGTCCATTACCTCTAATGGAAGAATGTTGATGAGGATGGAATGAGAGAACCTACAGCTTTTACTAAGGACTCTGAGCCACATTGGTTATTAAGGATACTGCATATGAGGTAGTTAGAGGCGAGGGCATGGATAGAACCGACTTAAAATTGCCACATCAGAGACGAGAATCGAGCCACGAATCCTTATCACTGGGGTCGTTAACAAAAGCATGTAGGTACCCCAGTGCCCACAAGGAAACTAAGAGACCAATGGGTTAAACTAGATCAGATGTGATAAGGAAGGAGAATTTTAACCCTGGAACCTGCTTAATCTCCTGTAGGAAAAGCATGAGGTGATGGAGTATCAAAGATGGCAAAATCTGGTGGTGGAAGATAACACAGCGGAGCTGCTAATCTTTCAAGGTGTTGTATTCTGGTAGAATGTTCCTCAGATATCACCCCTATTCCAAAAGGTAAGGTACAGATCGGGAGTACCGATGCCAGAGTAGAAACATTGTTTTCTCAAGGCACATCTTTCGCAAATGCCCCAAACCACCTTTCACTGCACCTGCCCTGAACCATGAAGAGGGAAATGAACTCAGAGGTAATGAGGTATAGAAAAATTCTTGGTACGCAAGATTTGATTCCAGTATTTGCCTAACCACCAGGCAACAAAAACGCCCAATATGGATGGTCGGTCACCTCGGGGTTTGAACCAAACGGTAGCCTCAAACGCTATCACCTGAGCCCTCTTACTTGATATTTCCATGACATTAGTCTGTTTTTATGCTAAAACACTGGGGCACTATTTTATTATTACTTTTATCTATGCGCTACTAAATATGTGAAACATATAAATGCTTATTCAAGATTTTCTCGGGCTTCGAGCCCATCGACGTTTCGGGATTGTACATCTCTCCCATCATCAGGATGAAATGCTTGATGTAGCCGGCGATGCACCCGATGACACGCGCCAATTGAATAGAGGCAAAAACGTAATTTATCGAACCACATGACATTCTGCCACGCAGCTACAAACCAAGTTTGGTGATTTTAGCCCACTGAAGTCGCGCAGCTTTTTGTGTCTCTGTGAGCAAGGTCCTCTTTCGAGATGTCCGACGCCAAATGTTCATAGGATGCAGTTCCCGTCGCAAAGTCCTCTCGCTAATAGGTCGGGATGGACCTGCATTCACGGATTGGAGCAATTCCTGCCGGATTTGGAAGCGACTTGCATCTACTAGCCATGAAACTCGTCTCCGGTCTTTCTCAGTCAAGATCCTTTCCCAATCACAATTCCGACGTCATGTTTCGTGCCTGTATTACACCACTGCTTGTGGACCCGTTGGACAGTGTGCTTTGACACACCAACAAATCCGGACACTTCACCTACCGTATAGCCATGGGCACGGCCAAACACAATTGCCCTTTTTTGCCACTCTGTCAAGTCCTTACATTTCCCTATGTTGCACTACACTGAACGCTTGACACAATACGTCTCACAGCTTGCTACGACCCTCTGATCATGTAGCGACAGTGGGCGTGCAGTTAACCACATGACTCGACCATAGCACCATCTGTCGAGTCATAAAGATTTATCGCTGATTTCTGCAGAGGGTCTGGCACGGGGTGCACTCAGCCTCGTAAAGTCCCTCTGGAGCCAATTAAGGACCTATCCCAGGTCGCGTCACCGGCTGGGAGGGCTCGGGGCGCTGACCATGTCTCACCCTCCAGTTCTGCTTTCCACTCATGACGCCTTTAGTGGGCAGCGGTGGGGGATGCAGCGGCCGGGCGGTAAGCCTCGGTCCGCAGAGGGCTGTTGCCTAGGTGTTAATTTTATACATAACAAATCACACTAAGTGATAACTGTAGCTGAACCATCTGTGATGTGTGCACATGTGTACAACTACCTTATTATACGTAGGGACTCTAGGGTTGTCATTTGAAGTTAATACTATGCAGCCTACAATTTAACTCCCATTATTGTTTTAATCTGGCTTACAAGCTGGCGGCAATTCACGAGATTCACATTCATATGGAGAGCATCATTCCAAAAGAGTTTCACATGAAAGAAAAAATACAAGTAGTTAAATGAAATAAAATTGATTAAAAATGTATAATATACAGGCTGTAAGAGGTATAGATGCTATCAGTTTAGGAGGTACAATTGACGAATTAGGTAATATAATACAACTTTAGGTTGTAAAGACCTATTCAGCAGGTAAAAAACCAGAACTTTTGTTTTACTCTATAACTCACACACAGGATGTATATCTAATTAAAGTGAATATTAGTAAAGCAAATAATTTAAATTTCTTGTTAGTTTCAATTTCTTTTCTATGATCCTCCTTTAGCCACAAGTTAGTATTTTTATTTTTTATAAAATTTAATGTGCACTGAAGTTACAATGTCGTAATTGCGACTGAATGACGGACAATATACACGCCTCATAGAGTTTAATATATCTTGACCGTTGCTACCAGTGGTTCGTATCCACCGCGTGGAAAATATTTCTACCTGTGCTCTTGGACTATTTTATTTTGTGGGGTACTTAAATAAATATAACTGATTGAGTATTTTAGTCCCATTGTATAACGTATTTAAATAAAATAATTTACTTTATTTGCGCATGTTATTTGCACTAAAATGATTAAATTATCAATTTTCCTTAATATAAGAAGTAAATAAAATTAAATAAGCATTAACATAAAAATAAGCAATTTAATGCAATCTCTCTGTGAATAGAACTATTGTGGAAACAATATATATATATATATATATATATATATATATATATATATATATATATATTTTTTAACATACCAAAATTCATCTTTAACATTGAAGAGTTAGAACATGTCTCTGTAATCAAACTTTGTTGTTCACTTTTACTTTTGGCATGTTACCGAAAACAAGGCTTTCATCATATACTAGCCCATTCCACTGAATTAAATGGCCTGAAGTTTCAACTGGAGAACAATTGTAAGCCTGCAGGAATATCTTCGGAACTGAATGTTTAAAACTACTAACGGTTGACTATTTTGAAGTAATTTACTTTGTGTAATGTGATAGGTAGCATTTTTATAAATCCTAAGGGCTACTAAACGATAGCATTTAAACTACGTTTAGTATTACGTATAGGCGTAACCATTACACTTGAACTGAGTTCCGAAAACTCCTTACCATTCACCTTATTACCGTGAGGGAACGGTTACGACCAATTTAACGTGAGCTTTAAACTGCGTTGCATGTGAGGTACCATCAGTCCTGCCAGGCTTCAAACCGACTCAGTGACAAATATTATTCGAAAGTATATTTTAATCAGATATGAAGATGAAATAGTAAAACAAATATATTTATAAAGTTCATATGTTAAACAAGCAAATATGGAGCATAATTTGCGAACAGATGAAATATTATGCTTATTAACCAAACAGGTAGAATCCGCATTATATCTAAGTACAATGTTGTTTGAACAATTTTAAAAATTCTAAGCCCATTGGAATGGGAGTCGTTAAAATTTGCTATTTTCACAGTAAAGTGTCATAAATTAACTTCTGATATTTATATTCAGCAAAATCTGAAAACCCACTAAGCCTCCACATGTTTTAGGATTTATGGAAATATTTCATGTGTAGCCGAAAGAATTTTCAAAATTTATTGTCTTTTCTGAGAACACTCACACTAAACTCTCTCTTTATAAATGATTACGTATGTAATTATGCCAATATGTTGCCGTGATAAATCCACTGCATATTGACATCGCTTCCATTGACTTTCTTTGACATTTTGGTAACCTTGTGTTTATTGAAAACCAATATGCACCATGCCAACATTCAGTAGAACTAGCAGGCTTGTCCAAAATTTTAAAGTAGAAAAGTAACATGAGCATGCGTTTGAAATGAGGTGCTCGTGCGAAAAGCATTCGACCCCAGTAGTCAGCACCACACGTATCCTGTTTGTATATAGAATATAGCAACCAAGGGGCTTTACAGCGTATATTTGTGTTAAAACCATAAAATATTTCACTGTTTTCTGCATAACACAATCTATATAAAGTAATGTTCTAAGATATGCTATTACTTAACCCGGGGGGGGGGGGGTTAAATTATGTACTATTCGATTCCGCAACTCAAATACTTCAACCTCTATTTCACAATGTTTATGAACCGATACGAGTAAATGATTCGATATACAGTATTCGGTTGAGGGGAGGCGCTGTGGTCGGCTGGCCGCCCGCCAGGGGTATTGATTGATCAGCCGGACCTGGCTGGTGGCACGTTCTCCATGTTGACCTGGAACTCCGTTGGGCTGAAAAACTGCCTGCACCTGTTAGGCACCCACCGTAGTAGTCCTGCCTGTGATGCGTTCTGGCTGCCTGTGGGGTACTTTCATATCATCCTTCCTCCTAGGGTCTGACGCACAATGAGCCACCGACTGACGTGCCGGAATGCCCACCTTGACAGACAACACAAAAACATGAGCCACGGACACATACTTGTGAAAAATAGGTCCGCGGTTCAAATCCCGCCAGGACTATCCCCTCTCCAAGGTTTTTTTTTGTCCTCATAGCCAACAAATGCCGAGGAGTTACCTTCAATTTATGCCTGAAACGTATCCCTCCCAAGCTTTCATTCGCAATGGCGGAACTTATTATCAAAGTGACTTAAATCCACCATAGACCAATCTCCAGAAATTGTTTTTTATCTTCTGATAAACATTTAACGACAGTTATAATTATGAGTTGTTAATATTAAATCCGTTGGTTTATTTTCGTTTATGTTCGTTTTAGAAAAAGTATATTGTTCGTCATGATTGTTTAAATATTATTTGTGTAATTAAAATGTTTGATATTAAAAGTAAATTGTTTCAAAGAAAGGGAAGATGAAAGTGCCAACGAGTAAAGAGCTATGTGCGGGTAAACATTAGTGGTGTACGTGACGTCACGGAAAAAGCAACAATGAAAGAGCGCATTGCCAAGACGGATGAGTAAGATAGCGTTTTGTAGAGAAATGAACTTGTGTTCTGCGTCGATCAAAATAAATTCGTGAAATATTGGCCATTATCTATGCCTTGGGAACATTAAAAGGAAGAAAATATAAATGTAAAAGTATTATTATGAAACTGTTAAAATTCATATGTGTTGTAATTGCTGTGAGAAGAATGAAATCTGGAGTTGTGCCAATATATGTTAAAATCATTTGTAGTTTAGATTTCCAAAACCAAACGCAAAACGCCTGATATGATTAAAAAATTGCTATTAAATACTATTTAAAATAATAGTAGTCTCTTGCTCACCGTAACAAAATTGTAAAAGAACCATGCATATCGTATAAAATATAAAGCCAGAAAAGAGAATCCATCCCTCAATATTTTGAGCTTTGTTGTTGATATTGGCACACAGTTATATTACAGGTAGTCGCATGACCGGTTAAGAAGCTTTGGAGGTAAGAACCAATCATAAATTACTATTGGTTCTATTTTCACAATTTACACAGGGGATATTCACCGCTTAGGAACATAATCATTTGACATATAATAGAGTATCACATAAACTATTTCACGGTACAGGATGTTTTTTTCGTTTCTTTTTTGTTTTGGTTTTTCTTGTTACTTTTTTTCTCTGGAATTATCTTAAAATGCACACTAGATGCCTATACAGTTTTTTTAAGTATGTCTGGTTATAGCTCGCTTGGTCATCAAACACACACTGCATAAAGTGATGCACAACACTTGAACACCCTGTAAGGACTCCGTTGTCGCAGGTGGGATATGATGCGCAAGATTCCTTTCTCTTGATTCCGGAAGTTTTGCAGGTCATGACCCAGTTCTACTATTCGGTGCTGTTGTCTTTTTCTGAATTCCTTTACAACTGCTGGGAAAACCAGGTCGGAGGTACAAGCGTTATGGATATCTCACCCACCCGAGGAAAATGTGACAGTGGTGCACTTTAGGCTTATCACCGTGCTTTTAAAAGTGGCTATATCAAGACTTCCTGCAAATACCAAATGTAATATACTGCAGATATTTTGTGTAACAAGTTCTCGGTGCGCTTTAGAGCGTTCTTATTAAGGTGCCTAATGCAATTTTCAAGATTTTAAAATACAACATTTTCATTACATATCTGAAGTTTGTATCAGCTAAAATGTAGGTAGCCTGTTAATGATAACGGTGAGTACCCAAAGTTGTCACATATTTATAAATCCTCCACGAGGTAACTTAATTTCTCTAACAGTGTGTACTGGTAACGTAGCTATTCGGGTGGAAGGTAGTGCTTCGACCATACGTTAACCAATGATTCCACATGATGAGTGTAACAAATATGTCCAAAACAATTACTGTCAATAAAGAACCGTTTCGCCCCCCCCCCCCAAAAAAAACAATTTGTGTCAAATATTTGTAGCCATCAAGCTTCTCGACGAATGAATATAAATGGTTTATTATTGCTCTAACTGAATTTAGTCACAACTTAATGTTAAAGTATCATGTTAAGTTTAATTTCTAAGAGAGACTTGGCAATATCACGTTAACATTAACATCCATTCGTCAAGAAGCTAGATGGCTCCAAAGATTCCAAATATTTGATTCCAGTTTTTTCGGCGTAACGGTATTTTGTTGACAATGATTGTATTGGGCATACTTTTTACACCCATCATGTAGAATCATGGCCACATAATCGGCCGGGAGGGCTCGGGGCGCTGAACACGTCCCACTCTCCGGTTCTTCACCCCAATCATGACGCCTGTAATGGGCAGAGGTGGGGGAGGCAGCGGCCGGGCGGCAAGGTTTGGTCCACGAAGGGCTGTTGCGCTAGGAGTTATTTATTATTTGCCCCGGTTCCACCCGGTATGCCGTACACCACTTTACGGTTTATTAATATTTCAACATTAAATTATTTCATAATTTTCTTCTCATCCTAATGTTAGAGACGTTTACAAAGTTTTATAGAAATTGGTGGAAAGCTACATAACGCAGAAAATATTGTTATAGGTAACATCACAGGAGATTTTGAGATTGCCGATAGTTATTCGAGAATGTCCCGTAAGTTCAAATCTGAAGTAAGAAATATGAGCGCTCCATGATGAAGTATGAGACTCACATTCGGAAGGTTCCGGTTACCTTTGGGTTTTCCTCGCTTTCCCTGGCCGGTAGGCAATTTTTTAGGTTAGTTGTCATCCACCACAATTTACTTTACCTCATTACTGTTTCATTCCGTTTCCTTCTTATCCTTTAGGTGTGCTTCTGGGTTTCGTGATGTGTGGCCGTGCTGGAGAGATGGTGCGAATGATTGATCCAAATAAAGAGTATTCCCCGAGGACACTAGAGAGCTGCCTAGTTGGACGAGTCGTTCAGCGTCCTCTCCAGGCAGCTCCAGCAGTGCTCTTCGAGCTAGGAAACCTTTATGCACTTCCGCGCATCTTTGTGGGCAGTCTGCCTGCGGCCTGTAACCTCTTGTAGTTCCTTCTTTTCATCTTTTCCATCTGAGGAGTCATTTTTAAAATGTGTTTGCTTGTTAACGACCCGTCATTTGTCAGAATCATATCGCGCCATGGATGCGGTGAAATTCCGTCCCGTTGGAGTTCTTTATATACCAGTAAATCTAGTGAAATGGGGCTGTCACCTTTAAGAACACTTAAAAATCGTCAGTCTTGGCCACGTTTGTATCCTAACCTTGGGTTCAGCAGGCCAAAGCCTAACAAAATATCTGAGAGTGGTATCCGCAATAGTTCAAACGTAAATAGCATTGCGCGTGGTATCCCTCTGCCTTGAATATCCTATACCCTAAGATATATTATGAATAAACTCGATATTAACATTGTGATTACTATAAGAACATATGTAGGTATATGTACACTAATTCACTTAAGCGAGAAAATGCGCGTGCGTGCGTGTGTGTGTGTGTGTGTGTGTGTGTGTGTGTGTGTGTGTGTGTGTGTGTGTGTGTGTGTGTGTGTGCGTGCGTGCGTGTGTGTGGAGGGGGGATGGAGGAGACCTAAGCAATAAATATTGTGACAACATGACAAAAGTGCAGTCTAGTTACTTCTTCTCACTTCATTTTCTTCTATCTGAATGCACAACAATACAGTTATCTTTTACTGACGTTACACAGCCTTCAGTCCTTCGTGATATTACAACTCACAACTGTTTTGTTCTTGCATCCCTAACACACAATTTTCTGTTTTCCTTCTCCATCGCTCTCTCTCGAACAGCTGACTATGACAATACAATCACTCATTACTCATTAACTCATTACTCACTACTCTTCCTTTCGACGCGACCGTATTCACGCAGCTCACACACACTAAAACTAAAAACTTACTGACTCTCCTCCTCGCCTCCTTACATAGCGAGGATGACGTAACGCGGACCTTTCTCGTCACCGTTTCTAGAACTTCTACAAAAACGCCGTCCCCGGACGTTCTCCAAATAATCTCGAAAACCCTTTTTTGTTCTGGTACTCCGATTGTTGTCACGTGTTCACAAACAGTCGCGTGAGGCAACCTGACCTTGACCACCTTTGATATGCACCGCGCCTGGTATGTGGTGTGAGGTAGCTTAGCCCCGATCGTTCTTTGCTGCCGACGTCACAATATTCTTAAAGATCATAAATCTCACTGGATTTAGTAAGGTCTTTATGTTTTTGTCAATCAAGCCCAATTCTGTTCCGTTGAATGTCTATGTCAAGTCAGTAGAACCTATTATCCGAAACTCTTTTAGTCGAAATATGTTTAACCAAAACCACAGAACAAAATATATTACGGTACGATTGCTGGAAGTGCATGTTTGCAGAACAAACAAGTCTGATTGATGATTATATTGTATACATTCATGTTAATAACATTTGTGGCAAAAATTCAAAACGCACGGAGCGCAGGACTTCAAGCCTCCCGCGAGAGCATGAGCAGAATGTGGATAAAAAAATATAAAATAAAATAAAAGTATGAAATAAACACTAGCGTCGAAAAAAAAAATAATTTCGTTTGAAACGAAATGTGTGGCGAAGTGAAGCCCTTTAACGTTCTGATAATGGAACAGGCTCTTACATAGAGGAGAAAGAAAATAGAAAGCTCCAATTAAAAAATACTGGGAGTATAGTTAAACTATATGCACTATAAAATGTGTGTTGTTTTGCAAATACAGTAGTTTGGGTTAGTTAAAATATTGTATTAACATTGTATAGGTATGTATTGCCTACTTTTGCTTTCACCTAAAACTTCAACAACTATATTCCTGAACTCTAAAATTGAAAATTTCATTACCATTCGAAATTTCCGTTATCCAAAGCTATCTCCCTCTTTATTCCGGTTAACAGAGGGTCTGGTGAATACGTTGGGGACTATTTCAAATATAGTCGATTTTTAAGGACCTGCAGTTCTAAGGGGTAATGAGAAAGGAGGCCTAATATCCTTTAAAATTGGGTTCATGAAGGGTGTGTAGCATATAATATATTCATGTCACCATCTCTCTCTCTCACTCTCTCTCTCTCTCTCTCTCTCTCTCTCTCTCTCTCTCTCTCTCTCTCTCTCTCTCTGGCTGTCTCTTCCTGACTTTGCTGAACTATGAAATCAAGGAGTGTTTTGGGCATGATCTTGGGAAAACAGTAGGTATTCTTGAATTTTAGAATCTGGCAAAACTAGTAAGCTTTACTGAAACGTTTAAAGCTCCTAATAACGTTATTTTAAAAATCTAACACTCAACTATCCAAAAAGAATGCGTACAATTATACTGCAGGACTCAACGAAAAGCTTAATACTACCATCTTATTTTAATCCCGTATATAAATACTGTTTAACCAAGCTAGTCAAAATGCTGTAGAATTTACTATAGAATTAAAGTAATAGGTTACCTAACTTTGTTTGCAAATATATACATTGGCACAACATTTCTAAAACTAACTCTTACGTTTCATTTTCTATCCTTTTAAAAATATAACTATACTACTCTATCATAGAACAAATTATTACAGTTAAGGAGATTATGGAATACCTTACAACTTAAAAAAATTTTCCTGCTATACCTTTTTACCCTTTATGTATAAATTATCACAGTTTGTTCAATCTGAACAAAACTTTACACACTTATCCTTTAGGTACGAGTGAAAATTTTAGGCTATAGAGAATACAAGCAATTAGAATTCACCAAAAGACATTCTCTTTGTTCAGTTGATATCAATATCAGCAACAACTCATACGGTAAAGATTTAGCCGTAGTGCAGCTGCTGGCTTAGTGGCACAGGCAATACTTGCAGGACAACTTTTGAGCTTAAAACAAACAATCCTTGGTTGGGTAGAGGTCATTGTGTTCCATGTGTGTTTATTTGAAATTTGTTTAGTGCTCAAGTGTTCCACACTTTTAATTCTTGTGTTTACAGCGCTCTTAGGTGAGGGATACGGAAATTATAAATGTTAATTAGTAATAATAAAGTGAGAGCACGGACAGCGGGAGGGCATAGAGACAAGACCGGGCGGGCGAGCCGCGTCTCATCGATCGCCCAGATGAGATGGCCGGTGACATCGTCTCTTTTCTTCAAGTTATCATCTTCAGACCTGTCTGGCAAATACGGCACATCTTCATTAACTTCGCGGAGATAACAGCCACCGCCCTTTGCATTACGATATTGATATTAATTCCACGATGCCGACAGAGAACACTTCAAGCGCTTCTTCTCGACAAGACTCAGACTTCCTTTTTATCTTCGAATCCTCACTGCTCTTCTCCTTGCACCGTTACCTTGCTGCTTCTTTCCTCATTAAAGGAATACAATAATATCTTTCTAAAATGTCGAGTTTTCAAGCAATTGCGGAACTGTATTTCCACAGAGTAGTTCAATCCACAATTTCATTACAGTATATATTTTAATTATTCGATAAAATATTACTTAATTTATGATTTATATACTAGTAAGCAAAAACTTTTTCCCATGAATATCTTAGAAGACAATTTTAAAATTATAGTTAATTAAATGATAATGTCAGCCAATCCATTTGAAACTGTTGCCCAGAGTTCTAAATTATAATTATACTACGTTAATTTTTGTAAATTAAGCTTTCAATAAAATAGAATTCCAGAACATGAAAATCAAATCATTTCTGAAATAGCATATACGATGAAAATATAAAGTTTTAGATGTTGCTTATTATTTTAGGAATATTGTTCTTTACAATCAAAGGTTATATTCTGAATTATATTAAAAGTTTTCCTAGAAAAAATAGTCTAATGTATAACAATTTCAATATTCTGAAACTCAATCATGTACTAAGATATTAAAATCCTCAATCCAAAACTATGCTTCACATTAAGAAAAGACTCATAAAACTTTTTCTTCCCTTCAAAGAACTAACACTGAGAAGCTAATAAAATGAACAAGTATTGTATAATGTGGAGCTTTTTAACACAGCAAAACTAATGAAAATAATTAAAAAGAAAATCAAGTTTTGAAACTTAATGCGCTATGTGCACACAGACGTACACTTCTATTTAAACGTTCTTTGAGAATAGCTTTGGCCTACCGCCCGACCACTGAATCCCCCACCTCTGCCCACAACAGGCGATACATATTGTATGAAGCACAAATTCCAATTTTGTCAAGAAAAGTTATGTGATGAGAATAAACAGTAAGTCAGAGGAGCTAAGGTAGTTAGACGTTCCAGTGAAATCAGTCAACCAGAAATCCATTGGCTCAAAGGTCCGGTAGAAATACTTAGGAATTAAAATTACGTAATTAAAACATTTTCCCATAGCACTGGAAACAGTAAATCACATTAATAACACTTAATTATCATTAGTATATGAGTGAAACTTTTGACAAATGATTAAAAATGAAGTAAAGAAAAATAAACGAACACTTGGTCAAAACGAGGTCTGGAAGTCCACTGTAATGATTTGGGAGCACTAATGCAGTCAACAATAACTTACTTTTGAGAAATACTCTACAATTAAATATTTGTATATTATGCTGCTTTCAGATCAACTCCAATGTATTGCTTTTTACGTTTTCTATAACTACTTAGTATTTGTGAAACCATTACAAATTAATTCCAATTAAACGCATGGACGAATGGGCGATGCTTTCACATAAATCTATACACTGAGGGTTTCATAGATACGGAAACACAAGGGCGGTTGATTCACCTAAATAAAAGCTAATACGAACTAGGAAACTACACAAATAAATTAATTTCGTAACCAGTGCTTAAATTTCAGCAGAGCATCCTGAAGCTGAACAAGATTGAGTTAAGTAAAACTCCTCATTTCGTTTGCTTCAGTTAATCAGTGTTAAATTTTAAAGTTACATAGATGTTAAAACTAGGTATAAATTACAGAATACCTACTCTAGTCTAGACCTTGCTGCTGACCCAAGTTGGCAACGTTGCCAAATGAGCTGCTGGCTGGTTAGCTGACGTTCACCTTTCCAGCGTAAGGGAGAAGACGGGGAAAATAATCTCAAGCAGCCAGCCAAACGGGATTCGAATAGACGACCTTCTCATTTGCTGAGCCATGCACCGTAATCCAAGATCACAGAGGTAGTCAAGAGCACAGAGATGCTCTGACATTTCTCATTTGAGTCGGTCTATTGTCTCCGTGATTGCTGTACACAATACGAGCTTAGTTCTGCAATGCCGGAGTGCGCTTTCAGGATACAAGATAGGCAAACTCAAGTTGCTTCTCTCAAGAATTTATCTAAACTAGTGTGAATATCATTGTTCCTGCAACACAATAATATCTATACTGAATATTAGTCCATGTGATGTTTAAGAAGACAGCACACGTTTTGAGGATTATAATGCGGCAGTTACTCGGGATTTCACTTCATCTTTCTCTGTATTTTGTCTGTCTCAGACACAAGAATCTTCAGTGCTGCATATGAGGTAACGTTCTGTAGTGACTCTGGGAAGATGAAAGAGGTAATACCAGTGTACCATAGCCTTTACATATTTCGGGAAACAGCTTTACTACCAGGTAACATCGGTCTTGAAAGCCCGCGCTTTTTAAAGTAAACGTACCTTCTGTCTCTGCAGAACCATGCTTGTTAATTTATGTTTCCTGTACATTCACATATTAATACTAAAAATGCATTTTTGTGAGAGTAATTGAAAGTGTAAAACACTGCAGCCGAGTCCTGAAAACAATTTTCGGACTTATTTAGAGAACTACAACAGAAGCTTTGCAACTAACATCAATATAACTAGAAGACGATACATATACGTGTCCTCGGCTACCCAGACCACTACGGTTGCTTCGATAGTGTACCAGGTACAACTGTTAAGGACTTCCGCACGTCTCTGTTGCTCTGCTCTGCCAAGCTTCTTGTCTCCTGTCACCTCATCCTACCCCGTGAGTGAACCGGTTGAGTACGTGAGACCCGGTCAGAAGCATTTCCTTAAATTTCTCTGATATGGCATTAGCTGCCGATCTGTACCTTATTGTACCTTCCAGTGCGAACACGTTCAGTAGCTTTTGGCTGTGAAAAGATTCAGTGCATGTGTGGGTCTGTAATACCCCACCCGTACAATCATAGTAGCATAGCTTCTTTATCTCCTCTTTGTTATGATCAAATATCAATCTTACAAATTCTATTAAGAATTAAATATTCTACAATCATGACATAATAATATAAAAGTTCATAACTGCAATTTTATTTATAAAGGTGATTTAAGGTTTATAACATTTCATAAGCTGTAGTTTTCTGCTTGGAAAAAATTATTTCACATCGCCTTTTCTATATACATTTATTTTCCCTGGTATCTTATTTGTTTTTATTTTCTTGCCCAGAGAAGACTCAAGTAAAAGAGGAAGATGTACTCGTATTTATTGCAAAGACAGAAAAATTAGATACTCATGCAAACACTAAATATTCGTCTTTTAAAATTCCATTTTTATGTGCAAAGAATGTGTAGAGGAACAATAATTACCGTATTATCCTTGTTTATATTTGTGAACATATTTAGGCACTTGAATTCCATTTTTATAAGTCAGTGTAGTTAGAGTTTCTCATTATATTTGAAGTTTGTTGTATTTTCAAGAAGATGATTTTCCAGCCAGTGAGAGTAACCAAAGTAACGATTCTCGTTCGCCTTATTAGTTGCTATACGTTCACTATGCAAGGTATCTATATGCTGTGTGAGGATTACAAATGTAGGGCTAATTTATTAAAATATGTTGTCGTTATCTATTTTAAATAATTGAAATTACTTCCATAAGAATTTATTGCGAGGGCTGACAGGCCTATACAAATCTGAGTTATCCCTTCTGTGTAGTTAACAGTCAAGATTTAAGTGCGTATGTGTGACTCGCATATTGGATATATTCGCTTTTCATGAGAAAAAGACATCCAGCTCCCCCCCCCCCCCCTCTTTTTAACGAAGCTTTTGTTCTGTCCATCAAATTTCTGTCCCAAAGTGAAAGAGTCTCTTCTGATATGCTAACCATCTGTGTTATATAGTACTGAATGCTCCCTTCTTTTATCATTATAGTTCATTGTTACCTCAAATCAATTTACACTGATACGCCGGTTTTACTCCAATACTTCAACAAATCCAGTATGGCAAGTTTCAACTTTTCCTTCTCATTGTCAATCTTACATTGGTTGGAAATATGACCGTTCCATTTGAGTCATTTTCCCCTAAAACTTGTATTAACAAGCCTATTCTAAAATTCTCGAAGTAAATAATGTGTCCATATGAGCATATTGCTTATATAGTGTACCAGGTACAACTGTTAAGGACTTCCGCACGTCTCTGTTGCTCTGCTCTGCCAAGCTTCTTGTCTCCTGTCATCTCATCCTACCCCGTGAGTGAACCGGTTGAGTACGTGAGACCCGGTCAGAAGCATTTCCATAAATTTCTCTGATATCTCTTGAATTCTTCAAAATAGAGCATTTCTGTACGTTTAAATTTTCAAAATGGCAAAAGCTATAAGTATAGGAACAAGGTTCATTAATTTATCAAATTGAAGCACATAAAATAGGCTGTTTTGTTAATTATACCATCTATAATATAATAAAAATACAGCCTGTCCTAATTTTCAGAAGACATTAATTATAAGAAGAAAAGGCCTTTTTGCAATCACAACATTGAAAATTCCTCAGTTCAGAAATAAACAAGAAACTTCAGCAATTTATTAAAAGCTATTTACAAACTGACCCTTCTTGAAGAATAGTCTTTTTTTTGGGTTAAACTGAATGGCTGTCATTTTAAAGCTTTCAGTACGTTCGGCTAAAGCTATAGCACACCTTTCTGTAAATGAAATCTCTTTCAACTTAATATTTCTCATGGAAGAAATTTCTTCCTTAGATTCGTCTTTTGTCGCAGATTTTGGGTACCTTTTACGCAGTTGCTAATTATATGTTGCAATTCACAAAGTTATCAGATAGCTAAGCACGACCAATTGTACTTTTTCTGACACTGGCAGAGGAAGTATTGACTTTTACCCAAAATTCGAGATTAGAAGTCACCAGAAACAGATGTCTTGAAGTTCCTCGTATTTAAAACCAAAGCTTCTTACAAGAGCGTCCATATGTGTCTACGTTTGTACATCATAACCCAATGATGAACATTTGGATTACCAGCAAATTTCATACAGACAAGGTTTTAGGAATGTCAGGTGAAGGTTTTTAATAGAAACATTGTGGGTGTCTTCCCTTGTCGAAAATTGGATGGGTACGCATAGTGAGGTAAATTATCCAAAGAAGATGAAGCCAGTGTTTTTCCTAAAGCTACTTACAGAACAAAATCTCAGTAATTAAGATTAATTAAGTGAAAAAGCACAACTTATGTTATATGAATCGTTTAATTGAATTTATTATACACAAATGTGATACCATAGCATCATCTCGGTCCTAAAGAAAACAGGCTCTCAGCTCACAAATTGTATGTAAAGTTTGTTAATAACTTCACAGCACGGAAACATGTCCTTCTACTTTTTGGCATGTAAGATGTATTGCTCATTTCTAGAAATCTTGTTTACTGCTGTTCACTGCTCTTTATTTCAATGTATGTTTAAAAATGCATATGACAGTTGAAGGTAAGTCAAGAGTTTACCAACTGTTTCATGACATTACAGAACAAAACCTGTTGATCGCCGTAACGTAGACTTTAGGATTCTGCATGTACTCTGATGGACAAAGAAATGATTTCAGTTCTAGGAAACAAATTATATGTAATTTTTGCTTAAGGACGCATTACTCATTAACCTCATTTTGAAGTACCTGTTTCAAAAGCAGGTACTGGACCGTGGCCTGGAGCTCTGGTTCCCGGCTACAGAATGTTCCCGGGTTCGATCCCACCAATGGGTCTGCGAATTTTAAATCCAGGCTATAGGACGGGACTATGCTCAGCGTGGTGAGGAAAATGAGGAGCTGTGATAGGCAGCGGTTCTGGCCTTATAGGAATTCAGTTGAATAATAGCTAAAATGAGTTTTGGATGTGTTGTAGACTCTCTCTCTCTCTCTCTCTCTCTCACACACACACACACACACACACACACACACACACACACACACACACACACACACACCTCAGTTGTGCCGCCTGAAGTAATAGTCTTTAGACGCGTGGCCGGCCTAACAGAATTTTCTTGGTATCGGGAAGCACCGGGAAGCTGTTTGCCGGTGGAGTTGGTTATTCATAGCCCCTTAAATTCAAGCGCATAGATTCTTCATGCAAATTGTAACTACAATAGCCATCTAGCTTCATCATGAAGATGCTCATCTTCATTCATGATGATGTTGTAAATGATGCCCTTGTGCTGCGGCACATCTCTCACATACTTTAAGAAACTTTGCATCAATATTCATTAATTCTTTACGGCCATATGCATAAACCTGCGCTCGATCAGTTAGAACATTAAACGCGGGTCAGTAGAGCTATCGTTATTATGCAGCATCAACTGCAGAAATTAACTCTACTTATATTATCACCTGTTGCAATTCCTGAACTACTGTTTTTTTATAGGCTTTTAACTTTAAAAGTATAGCAAAGCATTCCAAACCGAAGTTTGCGAAGTTCCGATTCCTGTGCGAACTTTTTCAGAGATTTATTTTGAATTTTCCTAATGTTTACGATGTCACATTTACTTTTTCCTTCACAAGAACACGGTAAGTAAGTTTCTTAACAAAACTAGATCACAGGGTTGTGTCAAACAAACTGCAGTGAACTACAATCATGAAACGCTAAATTGTTGAGTCAATATCCATAAGCTATTAACAACCAGAATTACTTTGACTATATAACTCATACGTGACTTCTGAAATCAACAAATCATGTGCATAAACATTTTGAATTTCAACCAATGACAGCCTTCATTCGCGAAAAAATTTATCTGATTTCACCTCCTATGCTTTTCTTGTGTTAGGATCAGGTTAGAGAGTCTAGCTACACTGTACTCCAGTGAGCACTAGCTTACGTAATTTGAGGCAACACAGCCGCTATTCAAATGTTAAAAAAATGGCTGACTCTCGCTGTGGTGAAACATCTAAAGCTGAAATAGATGAAAGAATTCGAACAGGGAAACCTCAGAATACACAATATAACAGGAAATGTTTGTAATCTGACAAACTTTGTGCTGAACCAAATTACAAATTAACAGTAAATACTCCAACTCATGACATTACCAACATCTTGAAAGATTGGATCATCAATGTGATAATCACGGCCTGGATGTTTATGGCATAAAAATGTTAGAAATATGCAAGCATTTATGACCGAAAAAATTAGAAAATATGATGATAAACGTGATTAAAACATTTTTGCGCGTATTTTCGAAATGTTAAACATTTTAATGCTGCTTGAATTAACATTATATTGAAAATCTACTTTAAAAATGTAGCACAATCGATAGTAAATAAATAATTTTGTTATTACATTTATAATTTATTTAATTGCTCAATCCAGAACTAACCTTCAGTTCTGCACAGAATAAAATAAATACCACATTTTGAAGGGTGATCAGAAAGAGCTACAATAGCAAATTATATACATTTTAAAGTTTTCAAAAAGGAACGATCTTCTATTTGCACGCAACATTAAGTTGTAAGGGAAAAAGATCTCTCAACAACGTTCGCCACAAATCTCCCTTCAACGTCTGTTGTTTTATCCACAGAAACACAGATCTTGTTGTCAGCGACGCAGTGGCGTATTCTAGTTAAAGCATCCTCGTAACAAGCAGTCAGTAGTTCTTGCGATGGGAGTGTGCTGATTAGTGTATTTTATCGAACCGTTAGTTTTAGACATGATCAACTGAGAGTATTTGCGGTCACACATATAGAATCAAATCTGTCCGGTAAATAAGGGTACTTAGAGACTGAACCATTACATTTCTGAGAATTTTAATTAAGGAAACAATTGACCTTGGCAGAAAAAATGACAATACCCATACTAAACTATCTATGCATTCTTTACATCTGTCACTTCCTACACTTCTACACAGCTTACTCTCCAAATTCACAGAAACATATGTTTCCAACAAAGATCATTGTAAGAAATATTACAAACCAGAATTAAAAGATGTGAAAAAGGTACATGGGAGGACTACGAGCACATATGCTAAATTGGAATAGAAATACCAAAATAAGACAAAAATTCGAAAATTTGAGAGAAAATACGATTATAATATGAAAAATGACAAAAACGTTAAAAAAGCCAAAATATTACTCTATATGACCAAACTGAACTGCATAATTTTAATCACTATAGATAAAATTTCACTTTTATTATATTTTCCATGAAAAAAAAAAAAAAAAAGAACAAAGAAAAACTATGACGTGTCATAAACATCCTGGCCCTGGTGATAATCTTGTAGCTTGTAACAATGGACGCTGATGTATGTATGCGTGCTACATGTTTCTTTTAAGAGGGTCATACTTACAATACAGCATTTAAACATTTCATAGACTGTATCATCATTTAATTCCTTAAACAGTCTTAGGTAATAAACGCAACTCGTGATAGTAAAATTCTCTCGTCATTTCGTGACTCGAGAATTTATCGACAACTTGAAAATAACTCGTAGAATTACTTATGATAATTAAAAAGCTGTGAATATATTGTAATAGACGCTTTCATCACATTTAATTTTATTTATAATTTCAAGGCTCCTTTCTATTCACTAAAAATATTTCAGTGTTTCTCACTGATTTCCTTTGTATTGAAAATTCTATCATGCGGCGTATATACATATTAAACCCCATGTTCAAAACACAGTCATGTTATGAGATATTTTGAGGGTTAAACACAATAGCTGTTTATGAGAGTATGATTATTAATCATGGAAATGAGAGATCATAAACAATGCCAAATGGGGTAGTAGTTACTTTGAAACATACGGTAATTGGCAATATCTGCTAAATGTATGCATTTGTCCCTGGAAACTACTACTACTAATATAGCATAAGGAAACGCAAATATTCCCTTTCTGCCATTCACTGATCAAGACGTTCGAAAACTTATGGGCAAGGTTGAGTACATTGTGGATAAAATTCAATGTGCAGTATAACTTAGCGGCGACAAAACAAGGTTTCCAGCCAGTCATAACACCAAATGCATGTAGCAGTGTTCAGCTGTACTGTAAGCCATATAAACGAGTAAGTTTATCTTGAAATACTGTACTGCAATTCTCTGTGAGGTGTAAAACTTCAGACCGCTGTTAGAGTAATATCTGTTTTGAGTTGTGAAGGAATGTAAATGCGTTGTTTATAGTGTATAGGCCAAGTAACTGCCGGTTTCCCAGGTGTGTCACTGGTCCAACGTTGAACTGTAACCGTAGTAGGCCTGTTTGCACGGTGTTTGGAGTAACAAAAACGCAATTTGGAAGTGTGGAGCCTGAAACCGTGCAAACAAAAACATCATTAATGGAAATAACATTGTTCCCATTTTACACTTTGAAAAATGCAAGAGGGATTATTTATTCCTAACACTTTGTGCACATTTTGCTGTGGTCCATTTCTTGGTATTCGAAGACATTCAGAGTTTGTCCACTGTGTATTGGGCATAAGTCAAATATATTCCGTTGGCTTTTCCATCAGGTAGCTTCGAAGTAAAGGCGGGTCATACTTCCATGTGCTCACTGCTACTACTGACCGAGTAGTCAGTGAATAACAGTTGCTAGCTACCGCTACCAAGCATGGTGATTAAAGAGCAAACACAAGTGTATTGTTTGCATTAGGGGGTTCTTATTAAGATTTACGTAAGTTTGAAAATTCTTGACGTCCTTTACTTCAAGAAAACCATCACAGGCGATGGGCATTGCTTAAACATTAAATGGACCGAGCGAGATGACGCAGGCGGTAGCGCACGTGACTCGCATTCAGGAGGATGTGGGTTCAATTCCCGCGGCCGACCTTCCTGATTCATGTTTGTTTTTCGGGGGTTTTCCCGCATCGCTAGGTGAATGCTCGGAAGGTTACCTACATCTCCCGATTTTCCTGCACCTCCATTGCGCCTCACTTATCATTTCACTTCACTCTTCATCTGTTTGCATATTTCAGGGTTGCACGTGCCGTTGGGAGTCTCGGCCTTACATGGCAGGGAAAGGAAATGGTCTCCGTAAACCTCGTTCCCGAGACCTGGGGCTATACCCCAGTCTCGGGCCCCCCACTGGTATGCACAAGCTAACAGGGGGCAGGGGACTGGTTGTACCAGCTGCCACCGAGGTGTTTCAACCTGGAAAAACGTAAAAACCCTGTCCTCTCCTCTATCGTGACTCCTGAAGTCACCCTCTGGCTTTCTCACTCCTACCTCCTGGGGTGCCCCTTTAGGGGGTTAGGCAGAAAAGATCTACTGAAGATCAATGTGTTAATTCCCCACCGCACCATTTCATACTTCATACATGAAATAATAATTGGGAAACGAAACTTTGAAAGGAATCGTTCCGGGTCTAAGTTTAGGGTGACTATCCAGCATTTGCCATTTGTGAGAACCAAGCAACGCCGGAAAAAAATGTCCTCGGTTCGAGAGAACGGTGCTTGGAAGCTTCAAAGTGAAAGACCTGGGCCATCCGTCTCAGTTACCTGTGACAAGATAGCTAGTCGTTTTAAACAGTTATCATCAACATATATATTTTAGCACAAAATACCGGTGGAGAAGAGAGTGTACAAAACTAATCAGTTATGTTGAAGTATTTCTTCCATGGACCAGTCCGTGGGGTTCTTTAAGAGACGGAAGCAAACAAGCTTTCTATCAATGAATAGTTTAGTGATATCGTGCCGACCACGTAGCGTGGAGGAACCTGCTGTATTTCCAACATACGGACACCGGAAGATGAATGACTCGTAACTTACCGGCCAAATAATCCCGTCTCATCTGCACTATCATTAATCATCCGCTCCATTGATCGCTCGTAGTTTATTAGCAATAAGAGCAACTGTAAAACAGGATAAACGTACATACGAAAAGGGAAATAAATTCATGGTATTTCGTGGCAAATATTCTATCCGCTGTAAAACCTTAAGGCAACAAATGAACCAACATTTTAAATACATCTGATAGTAACAGATAAATATGACTAAGAATTTGCTTACAGATTACATAAGTAGAACGTGGTAACAGTTATTTAGGCAATCTGTGGCTTAGGTGATTATTATTAACGAGGTTAAGAATTTTCATCGCAAAATACACGCGTGAAAAGTTTGCGAGTTTAAAAGAAATCCCACGCTCCAGAAGTAGCCTAGCTTATTTAATTTACAGATCATTACTGACATTCACAACTAACTATGTTAACGTTCACCAGCGTGCGACACTTTTAGATGCCACGCCGAGTGCCTCCGTCTTTTTGCGTCCGGTTGATACAGTTGTGAACTTTAGGAGCTTTATCTCAAGGTATGCACGGCTGAGTGTGAGAACAGACAACACCAGTTAAATTGACTGATAAATTTAATGGAGATTAACAACTGAGATATTTGAAAAGAGTTACCGACTCTCCAGGATGATGAATTAAACTACTTCTGAACTTTAGCACGAGAAACTGTAACTATTGAAGTATGATAACTTCTATCTTCTTCTGTCTCAATAGCTTTACGGCTTAAAATAACTATGTCCATAACAAAAAATGACAAAGGCAATGATGTTGTAGGATTAACGGCACTCAACTATTTGGTCATCAGCACCCTTATAAAACCGATCATGGCAAAAGCCGGAGAAACATTTCAATATAAAATAACAATACTAGTAAAAAGGCAAATATACATAAATATACCAAACAAGGAGGCACAAGCCAGAATTGAAACAAAGTCATAAAGAATCGAAAAGGTATCAATTCCGATATCTAAAGTTTTAAATCCTCAGGTTCATGTTTACCTTTATTAAAAACTACAAAACACTTTCGATCTTTAGTTTATCGTCCGCCAGGATCTCTGAAAGTCCGACAGGGAGTTGCAGAGGATATCGAAGGTATTAGCATCACAATTATTAGTTTTATTTTAATTAGTTTCTATTATCATTAATAGTTTTGTTAATGATATGGTTTATTATTATGCTATTATTTCCATCGTTATTGTCATCAAAGACTACTGTTACGGTGGCTTCATTCATAGAATAGATGTTTAAATGATGCCTTGTTGATTGATACAATGTTTCAACCGTCTCCTTGTATCTAAGTGGTCGTGGGTGTGACAGATGCATATGCTTTAACGACACCTTGAGGGGATTTCTTTAAAACGCATTATTCCTGAGTTTCTCCAAAAGAAATAATCTAATGGGGTTAGATCAGGCCCATCCAGTGTCCCGGGTACAACTAAATGAAATGGACCTTTACAGGTTCATAATAGAAAGGTGGTGGACCAACTTGTTTGAACCAGTGCACAGTGCTGTACCGCCATGGTACAGGAATCTCATTAAGAAAATTCTGAAGCTCAAATTGCAGGAATTCCAGATGCCATGGTCCTCAAAGTCTGGCTCGGAGAGAGACAGCACTAGCACCAGCACCACCGCCACCGCCACCGCCACCGCCACCGCCACCGCCACCACCACCACTACCGCTGCCACCGCCTCCACCATCCCCACCACCACCACAAATAATAATAATAATAATAATAATAATAATAATAATAATAATAATAATAATAATAATAATAATAATAATAATAATAATAATAATAATAATAATGATAATGATAATGATAATGATAATGATAATGATAATGATAATGATAATGATAATGATAATGATAATGATAATGATAATGATAATGATAATGATAATGATAATGATAATGATAATGATAATGATAATGATAATGATAATGATGATAATGATGATAATGATGATAATGATGATAATGATGATAATGATGATAATGATGATAATGATGATGATGATGATGATGATAATGATAATAATAATAATAATAATAATAATAATAATAATAATAATAATAATAATAATAATAATAATAATAATAATAATAATAATAATAATAATAATAATAATAATAATAATAATAATAATAATAATAATAATAATAATAATAATAATAATAATAATAATAATAATAATAATAATAATAATAATAATAATAATAATAATAATAAAGATAAGCACACCAATAAGAATAATGAAATTAATACCTATTAATGTCAATAATATTAACAATATAATAATTAATAACAACAGCAGCACATACAATAATGGGTGTATTCCCTGGAAAATAAAGTCCTGTAGGTGAAGTGGAAAGTATTCTAAGACTGTTCTTATCCCTTATCTCGCGCTACACATGCTAGCCGAAGCCTGGAGAGTTTCTCTCCCGCTTGCTTCTCTCCCAAGGAGAACAAAGTTCCTTCACGCCACTGACTGGATTTACCCCGGTATGCAACTCTTTTAACGCACGAAGGGTTATCTACCTACCCCAATGCCGAGTTTATATTATATCAGAATCAGTTGAATTGTCCATTACATTTTATTACTGCACCTACTCTGATATTATATTTCTTCTTTTCTGATAATGGAACATCTTAGCACCATTTAATTCCTTATTATGTATCTTATTGGAACTCTTTATTATAACCAGCAGCTTTCGCTATATGTCATTATTTATTTCTGAAGTGGAGGTACTTGTATAAATGGTAATGTCAGTAAATGTAAAGCTATTATTACCGTGTTTTTAATGTATGTAATATGCACTTAGATGCATAGAAAATTTTGAAGTTCGTAACTGCAGCAATTTTGACTTTGTTCAAAAATAAAATGTAACTTCCACTCTTACAAAATACTTCACGCAATGAACGGATTTGTATTATTTCTTGAAGTATTTATTCACAATTTATAACATTTTATTGTGGACACTGTTAGTAGACATTCTACTCCAAAGCAGGAAGCTTTTGAGAAATGCATTTCTTCAACTTTACTGTTTCTTCCAAGTTCAATTTCCAAAGTATTGCCACGAAAATGCTACAAGTAATTTACGTACGTTTCGTCTAGCTATGGTAAATTGGTCACTGTCTTTGATTGAAAACATACTTTAAACACAATTTATATGCTTAAAAACAAATATTGTTAAATGTGAGAAAAATAAAATTGAGTATTAATATTTATCGAAGTATTTTCCCATGTGATTCACTGAATGATTAATTGATGACAATTTAAAACACTAGACATCAAAATTAGACACAGTAAGGAAGGGTTAAAAAATAAGATATTTTAAATTCTTATAAGTGTATACGATTTGTTCTAATAACCTTCATTTTTAATTTGGGTTCTCCTTAACGTTTTCATGAGATACTATTCAACATCATTTCCATTACTCTGGTAACTACAGTTGCATCTATGCTAAGCATATGCATTTTATTAGTTATTCCATAATTCCACTGTATATATAAAGCTGTAGCCAATATTAATTTGTAATTTTGTGTAAATGACACTAATGTGTTAATGGAATAACCTGGAGTAAAAGATTTCATTTATTCCCACAGACAAAATAGGATAAATAGCATCTTAATCACTTTCCCCAAAGAGGAGAGATTCTATTCTGGAAATATTTTGATAAGGTGACCATTTAGTATATTATACAATTTCTCCGTTATCTTATTCATGCATATACCTAAATCGGTTAACAGGTAGGATTGTACGTTTCCCTTCACATTACAAGGATAACGAAGGGAGACAAGTTCAGGTAGTTTTACGCTCTTGACTTATGTTTTAAGTTCTTTTTAACAACCCAGCAATAGCACTTTAATAACCGATTTTCAGAACATCACAAGAAACGAAGTTGCGTAGAAAGGGGAGAGAACCAGAGAGCAATTTAAGAAATAGAGTGAGAGGTGGAAGAGTTGAAAGGAGTAGAGAGAGGCAGAGAGAGAGAGAGAGTGTGTGTGTGTGTGTGTGTGTGTGTGTGTGTGTGTGTGTGTGTGTGTGTGAGAGAGAGAGAGAGAGAGAGAGGGAGGGAGGGAGAGAGAGAAAGTTGGAAACTTAGAAAAAAGAAAGAACAATTCCCGCGTTTAACACAATAACGTAAGAAGAGCTGCAGATTTAGCCAATCGTTAGGAGTACTCAGCAGTTAATTTCAAAACCAATCAATTCCGTTCTATAAATTCTCATATAGTATATGAGTCACAATCCAAATGTGGTTTTGCCTTCTGATTAATTAAATGCCCAAGCAAGAACATTTAAACTCTCATGTGTTTGTCAGCCATTAAAGCGAAAACTTTTAAAAACGTAGTTTCTCCTATTCTTGTTTTCATACTGTTTGCCAGTTTAAAGTACTTCCCATAATGCAATTTTGATTCAACTTCTTTCATTTCTGTGTGTATTCTTTGAAGGACCATAAATAGATCTAAAGCGACCTTTTCTATAAAATATAGTTTTTGATTTAGGGTATACATGATTTAGGCTTTTGAAAACTAAAAGTGTTATATATCTTATTATTTTTACAGGCAGAGTTTCAATGTCGACCAAAATTTAATCTTTCATTCAAGGAATAATATAAGACATTGAATACCTTAAAGTTAACTTTTCTAAATTCTTATCACGTGAGACATTTCAATGTGACTCGATTTTAACTGTTAGTTGAGATAAACACTTACAGAACTTGTTGCTTATTTCCTTGTAAGTGAAAGGGGAATATGAGAATACAGTAGGCTTTGAGCGATAGTCAAATCTTTAAAGCTTTGAGATTCCGTTCTCTTTTTAACATATAAAAAATGAACAACGATGTTGCATTTGACGAAAGTTTAAGTTTTCCGAAACTGACACAAATAACAAGGAATATCTCCGAACTGGTTCACTCTACAAAAAAATGTATTTGGATATAAGTAAATTGTGTGTTTTAGCAAGATCTATATTTTTTGTATAGTAAGACTTCGTCTATCTCTTGCGGTTTACGAGTTATTCAAAAGTCATCTAGAGTAAACAGTACTACATAGGCTATAGGCAGAAAATTCAAAATATACATTTCATTTGTCATAAAATATCTTAAATATATGTCATTTTAATCAAAATCGTTAGAGTCATTCTCAAAAAAAAAAAAAAAAAATAAAATAAAATAAATAAATAAAAATTTCCATGTAAAGGGCACTTTTGGGTGGAACAATTTTCTTCAAAATCTTCGTGTCATATTCTTCAAACACATTAAACTAAAATACCAACTTTGGTTTTTAATCGACTTTTAGTTTTTGAGTTATGCTGTCCACAAAGACACGCACACAAACACATAAGCACACACGGACCTTCATCTAAAAATGCTTTTCTTTGGATTACAAAGACACGCACACAAACACATAAGCACACACGGACCTTCATCTAAAAGTTCTTTGGATTAAGGGGGCCTCAAAACATATATTTCTAGTGAAATCACGACATAGAATTGTTGGGTGGAATACGACTCTTCCTTTACTTACTAGTAGAAAAAGTAATTTTTTTTTTTTTTTTTTTTTTGATTCAGGGGGCCTCAAAACATATTTCCGGTGAAACCTCGACATCGAATTGTTGGGTGGAATACAATACTTCCTCTACTTGCTAGTAGAGAAAGTAAAAATGCGTTAAAGTGTTTGAAATTAGTCATTACATTACCAAGCAGCCCTAAATATACTAAAAACTGATAAGTTGTTTCAAGTGTGTCAAATACGGGTTAACAATAAAGAAATATTACGTTTCTTTGATACTTTATGAAGAGTTCTAACTAAGGACGTAACAATCGCTACATGGACTAGCAGACAACATATAGACAGACAGACAGGCGTGGATTAGCTCCCGAGTGGGACCTTGTCTGGCGCTAGGTAGGTGCGTCAAAATATCGATATCTAGACCCACGGCTCGCAGTGCGTCTGGGTCATAGTGCATCGAACTGTAGCCTCCTAGGAAACTGGACCATAAACATCCCTTCACAAACGTGGCCTGCGCACATTCGATAGATAGCCCATAAAGAAACAGAGAAGGTTCATCACGCTGATGGGATCCGGGATTCTCCCCACACAGCTTCAAATCCAGCTGTTCACATTTCCAGACGGTAATTATTGATGTTCGTCTGGCGAGGTGTGTCCCACCCACCCACCCACTCGACGTCTCTTCTCCCACATGTTCTGCGTACACAGAGAATTACCAAATCCAGGGCTCGCTAACGGAGTAACGCATTTGTGTATGCCACACCCACTTTCTTCCGGTAAAACTCTGGATTCCATGTTTTGCGTTTTCCTTAGAGCGAGGGATTATTCCACAAAGGAAAACTAAAGAAACAAGCTGACTCTCCCAATGGTAAAGAAAAATGCTCGATCAAATGGATATCAAACGTTAAATAATCCACTCAAAGCCAAGTGGAGTAATACCCAAGTGGTTTCTTTTTGGAAAATAACTTATGGCCCTTTCAGGATGCATAACATTTATAATATAGTAACAATGAAGGCAGTGGTATCTAATTTTCTAGAAAACGTAGTGACCTAGCTATCACAGTTATAAGATGTGTTTAAATATGCGTTTGTGCACGCGCTCTAAAACAATTCAAAGTCATATTCTCTAAATGTACGAAAACGTTCCTGAGATATTGATTACTTCATATAGCTACGTATCATCTGAAATGAATGAATGAATGAATGAATGAATGAATGAATGAATGAACGAATGAATGAATGAATACAGATCAGAGACCAATAATGTCATGGGGCATTTAATAGTTTTGATATGTTTTCCATGGTGACAGGCGGTGTCATTTGTTTTCAGTTTTATTAGGCCTCCCCCTTATCGTTTTCCGGGCAACGGGGGTCGTTTGGCGAACAATTTAGAGCGATTAAACCCAATTCATAAACGTCATTCCACTTGTCAACGTATGTCTCGTATTCAGTTCAACTGGAAGTTTGGTGGTTCAACAGAAATTTGTATACATAATAGCCCAAAGAGCAAAACTAGTATTTATATTACGGTCTGCTTTGCATACCATCTATGAGCCCAACTTCAATCAGGGTAGCGCGAGGATAATATATTAAAAGTATTCGCCGAAGCTGAAAATGTATTTATCTGACTGACGAACAAAGCAGCTAATTTCATTATTTGGATATTTTTGAGGCTATTAATGAATACAAATGTTGCTGAGTCACAAATGGGCTCATCCAGTCTGTATCAAACCTAAATCCTTCAATGTCTCTCGTAATATATTACTTGTAAGGATAAAAACCGCAGACGGAAAGCTCCCATTAGGGCGAGCAGTTCATGCATTATTATTCTCCGGCGAAGTCAAAACGACACATTTCTACGACTGAGATAACCAAAGATTCATTTTTTACTTTCTCGACTACGTATAGCAAGTAGAGGAAGTAATGTATTCTATCCAAAATTTTGATGTCGAGATTTCGGGTAAGAGTTCGGGGTAGAAGCAGAGCCTCACTAACCGAACTGCCGACCACACGTCCACTTACCTACAGCAGAGCTGAACGATTTCCTATGATACGGGTAGGTGATGAAATCAGTACCACGATTCCCCTACCCAGAACGTCGGGTCTCATAGCCGAGATCGTTGCCAACCTCAGCTCATTTTTTCACGGTGCTGAGTGGTCACCAGTCCTGAACCCGAGACTTAAAATCCACAGCCCCTGATATGGGTAATCAAAACCAGACGCTTTCCGTAACCAGGAACCAGAACTCCACGCTCTAGCATTCGCATCGCGGCCCCGGACTTCAATTGTTCGTATTTGCTGTAAAAGTCTAATAAGAATTTGTTATAAAGCTGTAATATTTATTTTCTCTTATAACATATATTTATTTTCAAATAAAAATAGCCCTATTTAATTATTTGCTACCTACACAGAACAGAGCATAACAAAACCAGCACTTCATAAACTTAAACCCAGAAACGAAGAGTACTAAATTATGTATAAACAATATAGCATAAAGATTAGCCGGACGGATGGAGCCCTCAGCCACTGGAGCTTAGCACCGAACGTAGGCATTTTTGTGGTGTTTAACACCCGCTCTTACCTCATGCGGAACTACAGGCCTTGGATACTAAATGATGCATATAATGATGTGATGATTGGGAAACAAAGTTTGGATAGGAGACCTTTCAGGCCTAAGGTAGACCCTTTGCGCATTATGGACCCCTGAGAGGAAGGGAGAGTGAACGAACGACCAGATCCGAACGAAGATGCAAGCTAGTGAGGACGGGGTACCTAACGATTCCAGAATGACACCAAAGCTGACACGAGCGCGAGTCTGTCGATGTCATCAACCCAGGGCTCCTGAGAACGAGCTCCTAGTAAGGGCCACCAGCCGGCCATCCAAGTGCCCCTTAGAAAGCAAACACTCTTGTGCTAGTAATGCGATTACGCAACGTTAGTATCCCAGCACAAGAGCGTATGTTTTCTCAGAGGCGTAAGTAAGCTGGCGGATAAGAATAAACATAAAGAAATCAAATGGTTTTTGAAAGAGGTACAACATTAAAAGGAAGAAAATTAGTTTCTGAATGGGAAGAACATAGAGGTGGTAAAAGTATTTGATTATCTGGGTGTAAGATTGGGGAATAGTAGGAAGTAGTAGAAAGGTAATGGCAAAGGGAAACAGTGCTATGGTAGGGTTAAGGATATGTAAATACAATTTTGAAATGTGAACAAAATGGCTAGAAGAGATATATGAGGCGTGGTAAAAGCAAAAGTGACGTATGCAATTGAAGTATGGAGAAGCATTTGCATGATGAGAAAATGTAGCCGATTTAGTAAGATTTTGTAAGGAGGTGCTGGAACTATCCCAATCAGCACCGACAGAAGTGACAATGGTGGAACTGGCAAGAACAAGGAGAAACGGGGTAGTAATGGAAAGATTGCTAAAATTCTGGTACAGATACATAAAAGTACAGGATGAGGAGATTTTAAAGATATGTATGATGTAACGAAGAGATATGAAAAATGAAGAACAGATGTTGGGTAGGGGTAGCAGCAAAAATGGAGAAAACAGCGATGAGATATACATGGAGAAACCGGGAAGGAAATAAAGAAGGTTTCTGGAAGAAGGCGAGAACTAGAGTGGAGGACATAGGTACACAAGGGATATGGGGTAGTTTGGAGAAGAACAAATCCCTCACATTTTACAGGGAAATAACAAAGGAGAAATATGTAGACCAAGGTAATATAGGAGAAAGGGATGGAATGGCATAAATGAGAACAGGTGCCATATATCTAAAGGGTCTAAGAGGAGCAGCAAGAAAGGATATAATGTGGGGAAGACGGAAGCACAGATCATAACATGACAGAATGTAAAGAATTAGGTAAATGGAGAGAAGGAATATGGCAAAGAAAATGGGATAACATTAGTAAAATGCAGTGGCAAAAATGCCGACAGGAAATAAAGAAAAAAAAAAAAAACAAAGTATGGGAGATTTCCTATGAAAGGCAAAAGAAAAATGGAATGGAAGAGTAAAAAGTAGGAGAAAGAGAACCAAAAACGAGAAGAGGGGAGATAGAAGTTCAGGAGAAGGCCTCTGGAGAAGTCGGAAGGCCAGAGATCCTATGTAAAATATGTAAAGTATGTATGTGTATGAAAATGAGAATCAATCTATCCATCCGTCTAAGAGGCCTGAGCCCTGCTAATATGTTGAAATTGTAGCATAATCTTTCTCAGAAAGCTGGAGCTGTTAGTGACAATCACATTCCGCACAGCCAGGTTTTCGTGGGAGGAACGCAGTATGTACAGCAGAAAGCGTAAAATCTCGTGTGCTGTTGAAGCATGTGCTGTAAATAGATGAAGAATGCAGAATTCTTCCTCTAAGCATGTAACGCAAGCATAGTATTATTAGAGCTTGGAGTTGGCAATCTCTTGGGTTATGTAGCGTATTACATGACTGTGTGAATGTTTCTGTCAAATAACGTGGGTGAAAGGCGTTGCGTCTGCGCTTACTTGTCATTGTGAATGGGGTTTAAGCCTCACAGCAAGGCGGTTTGCGCAGAGGCTGCAGTGTTTTTGTGCAAGGAATCTGCTAACACAAAGCTGGCTCTACACCACAACGAGCTAAATAGGGGGGTTTGTTCTTCACTCTTGCGCTGGCCATTATCTCTGTGAAACATGCTCGTTAAATATTGGCCTTTGGTGAGCGGTGTTAGTTAGGATATGGAGATAATCCTCTACAACAACCCATTTAGAGGGAATCTTTGATGGAATGAATGACTCAGTGACTCAACGATATGGGATATGGTTCGGGGGGGGGGGGGGTTGCACCTCCATCTATAGAAGATCCTCTGTGCTTATGCCCCGACGGGGAGAAGAGGATGAGGTGAGAGGACACTAAGGGTGGTCGGATCTGAGGAGAGACAACAGCAGAAGATAGGTTGCCTAACAGCTACAGATTGGAACTCCCGGTTAGTGGTTCATATAATCGGCTTCGCCGGGGGTCTCCCGCGATCGTGCGAACGAGAATCTGCAGAGAGCAAATTCCTTTCCATGCACGCTGAAACTGTCACCAATACTTAGGACCGCGAATTAGCTCCGGGATGAAAGGTAAAGTGAGATGGAGAGACAGAAAAATTCGGGGATGTACGAGGGGTGATCGGAAACAAAGGTTACAAAGCCTGCGTGAAACGTTTACATTCCATCTCATACAACTAATACAGCCAACTGATAAGACATACATTAGGATATTTTTCAACATAATATCCATATCACTTTAGGCACTTGTCCCTTGTTGAGATGAGTTTGAGTATTTCCTCCAGGCTCGGTCCCCGTTACCGGCAAGGGATTTTTCCCCACTGAAAGGTCTTTTACCGGGTGCACTCAGCCTTGTTAGGTCCCTCAGGGACCGATTGAGGAGCTACTTGAATAAAGAAGTAGCGGTCCCGCATAACCGGCCGGGAGGGATCGGAGTGCTGTCCACGTACCACCCTCCAGTACCGCACTCCACTCGTGACATCTGAACGCATGCCAATAATAGCAATACTGTGTTTCTTATAGTGATGACGTAGTGTCAGTACTCCAAGTTGCCTTGACTTAGAGAGGGAAGGTGCAACCACTTTTTGAAATTCCTTTCTAACAGAAAAAATGAACATGGAGAAGACCTCACTTGCCAACTATGGATGTCGAATTATACTTGATTATTTATATCCTACAATTTAAAATATTAAGATCGCAAAGAAGGCTGTATCCAACTCGTGGATAGACGACATTCACACCTGACATAGTCATCAAGAATATCCACTCTTTGAGGATACGTTTGCACTTATGTACAGCGCCATAATTCGTAACTGATTAAAATTTGTACCACCCGTGAAAACCTTGCAACATACAACAAACATTACCGCTGCGCCGTGCACAACCTCGAGATACAACTTCTACAAGCGGAGGTAGATTCTGGAATACCGTATATGCCAGAGAGTCAATATTGTGTACCATTAAACCTGTCGCATTGAAGCACAGCTAGACACTACTGTTCTAGTCCGCGATTGAAACCTGGGACCTAGGATGCCAATTGTCACCCAGACTATAAACTTTCTAAAATCAACACCTTAATCGTAAAAATATGTAGATCAGTGACGTCCAACCGAAAGAGGAGAGGTTGGGTTTGCCTCCTTCCACTATACGCGGACTTTGCCACCCTTTAACCCCAGCCGTACATTGTACTGCAGTGACGGTTGGATGATACGTACGTTGCGTTTGATTTACGAAAGCACTTTCAAATCTTGTGCGATAAACATGTGTTCATTAGTGATGCAGTAGGCTTTAAATGATAGTCAAAAGCTTTAAGAGCTGGTTGCTATGCCATGTCTTTGAAATTCCGTTCCCTTTGCAAAGAGCTAAACAACGAGTAACATATTCCTATTTGAGAAAACTATAAATATTGGCAAATTCAAGCAAATAATAAAGAATATCTCGGAAATGGTTCACTCAAAAGATAAAAAGAAGTATTTGACGAAATTTGTGTCTTTTAACGAGATCCACATTGTTTATTTAGTAAGCTTCTGTCTGTCTCTTACTGTTTACTGTTGATGCAAAAATCATTCACAATGAAAAGTTCTTCTGAGGACATTCCCAGAAAATTTCAAGTTATGACTTAGAAACTGCCAAAAGATCGCTTGTTTATGTCCGTCACTAGATACTGATTGTCACTCTGACTGAAGGAGTGGAGTGGGGACAGACCCTCATTACGTAAGCGTCTCCAAAGAGACAAGCTTGGACATCACTGATGTAGATGAAAAAATTCTGAGATCATGAACTAATTCCGACGTATTTAATATTGGAATTTAAATTCTTTCACAAAATGACAACCCTGAAGTTGATATTAGCGTTTAAAGCTACCGCAATTGTTGGCGGAAAAGCTCGGAAGATAGATACCGAAGTGGCCGGTGATTAATATGCTAGCTGCTATCTAGAAAACACAGATTCGATTCCCTGATGTAAATGGCAATTTTTCTTTAGACAGGATTATTCTGCATCCTCCCTAGAGTCTGGAAGTATGAGTGGGAGTGCAAATGTGTTTTTCTGTGTGTGTGTGTGTGCGTGTGTGTGTGTGTGTGTGTGTGTGTGTGTGTGTGTGTGTGTGTGTGTTTGTGAAATTAATGTTTATACAAAAACCCAACGTAAACAAACTCAAAGATAACATAATAGCGAACGAGTGAACATCATTGCCGATATTGCTCGACGAGCAATTGTTCCAAAGGCAAAAGCCGCCGATCTGACCTTAGATGTTATAGGAGGCATATAAATAAAACACGAGAAAAGTGAAGACCTTTACAGCCATTTGACTGCACTATTCTCTGTCCTCGAACTAAAAGTTCTCTGGGTTTATTTCTCTGGTGTCACGCAACGATGAACGCTCATCGGGAACCACAGATGCAGATGGATTCCCGTCTCATTTCTGGAATAATTTTATTCCATTTATCTTGGAACTCCTGTGTTTGGAAGCCAACAATTTAGCAATTACAAAGAAGTGGAAGTTTAGAAAAAGGATCGGCAACCGCCTACCAAACGAGTGAAATTGGCCCGCAATGTAATCACTGTTAGCAATAAGGCAAATTCTTCTAGTGTATTTCACATAGGTTAAAATCCATTATGGGAATTATGTTTGCTTCTTTAGTCGGCGGATGTAAATCCCTACACGACATGACAAGTTTTCACAAATCTCCTCGGCTTCGAGGTCAATGTTTCGGTTTGCAAACTGATACTATGCTTCTGAATTCCTCAGATCGATTGAATCGGTGTTCACGAAAACAGGCTACTCGTCAATTTTTAGTAAGGGAAGTATTCCACCCAAAAATTCGATACTGAGATTTCACCAGAAACAAATGTTTTGGGACCTCCTCAATCAAAAACAATGTCTATGTCTATGTGTGTATATGTGTGTGGGGTGTGTTTGTGCATAACTCAAGAACGAAAATTTGGTTCAGTTCAGCATCTTCCAAGTATGCGGCACCAAGATTTTGAAGAATTACTCTTCACGTCGAAAATGGTTCGATGATTTTTAGTTTACAAAAATGACTCGAATTTCATTAAAGCACCATGTTTAAGCTATTTTCATGACAAATGAAAAGTATACCAATAATTCTCTTGTAATACCTATGTAGACCTCTTCGTTCTGGATTAATTCTGCATAACTGATAAACCATAAGAGATTGACAAAATCTTATTACATCAAAACTAGATGTCGCTAAAGCACGTTGTTTATGTCAAAGAAATTATCTTGTGGAGATAATAATTCTCGACACATTCTGTGTTATTGGTTTGAATTTTTAAATATGTATTATACTTAATCCACATAGGAGATCATTGTTCGTTTTTATTCCCTGGCCATGTAAATAGAGTGGAATAGAAAGCCTTTACACAGCGACCAGCTCTTAAAGGATTTAACTATCGCTTAAGTATCGCTACTGTATTCCCCTGTACCCACTGTACCTATGGAGTAATTTAATGAAACCATTTTCTGCAAATATTTATCTCGATTAACATTAAGTATAAGAACAAGCGTTTTAGAATAGTTTGTACATGAGTGAGTAGAGAAAATCCTGTGAGTACACACATCAGCTTCTTTTTTTAAAATAAATGTTATGCTTCAATCTACAGTAAAAACTGCATTACATCCTCTCATAGCTCGGTAACCTTAAGGCAATTCGTGTGATGAGATACAAAGCTTGTATTTTTGCGACAGTATGTTGAAAATATGACATATAGCAAATATAGCTATAGCAAAATGAAGCTCGCTTGGCACCTTAAACAGGAGGCCCCCCAGATATAAATGTGGAGAATGACTGCGTTGTTATTTTATTCCTGTGTATGCTAGAATTTATGGGCGATTTGTTTTATTGACATTTGCAAAGTTTGACCTTTCTCGGTTCTGATAGAATTATGGTTAGTACGTTCTTGCGAGCACCAATTCAGTTGCTTGTGTTAGCTTTCTTCTGGGACTTTTCTTTACATTAAAACATTGAGTGTAATCTTAAAGCGCATTTCAGAATTATTCAAGAAATTTGCTAATGGTCTCGATTGATGTTTAAACCATGAAGAATAAGAGGGTTTCGAACCAAGAAAAGTGCCTTGGTTTAAAATTGAGGTAAAGTATTGTATTCCACACAAAATTTCGATGCCAAGATTTCACCGGAAATATATGTTTTGAAGCCCCCTGAATAAAAGATAGCACATTTAGAAAAAGGTCATTGTGTATCTGACTGTGAACAGCATAACTCAAAAACGAAAACTCGGTTAACAACTAAAGTTGGTATATAAGTTTAATATCTTTCAAAGATACAACACAAAGATTTTGAAGAACATGCCTTCATCCTAACCTATACTTTACGTGGAATGAAAATTTTGATTTTCCCAAAATGACTCTAACGATTTTGAATAAAATGTCATATGCTTAAGATATTTTTATGACTAATGAAATGCATATTTTGAATTTTCTTGCTATAGCCTATGTAGTTCTGTTTACTCTTGGTGACTTTTGCATACCATAAGAAATAGGCCATATCTTACTAAACAAAAAGTAAAACAAACAATTTATGTGCAAATCAATTTTTTGTAGAGTGAATCATTTCGGAGATATTCTTTGTTATTTGTGTGAGTTTTGGAGTACTTGAAACTTTCTCACATGGAAGGTCGTCATTTACTTTTTTATCTATTTGACTATATAACGAGAACGTAATTTCAAAGCTTCAAAAGATTTGACTATCACTCAAGTGCTACTGTATGCCCATATTCCCCTTGCATGTATAAGAAAATCAGCAATCACATAAATTCTGTAAATGCTTATCTCGACTAACATGAAGAAGCAAAAGGAATATAAGAGTTTGCAAGAATGGTTAGTACAAGTGCAACACATCAAATGTTTTTTATTTAACATCCTCCAACCTGGTATGTCATATCGCACGATGAATGAATGACTTTAGTGAAATAGTGCTCAAATGAGTCCAAGTTCCATAAAGCTTAGTTATCCGACATTCGTCTTCTCAGGATAAGGGAAAACCTCGAAAAAAACCTTATTTGCATAACTCACCCTAACTGAGATTCGAACTCGGCACCTCGTGAGTCTGAGGCAGGCATGCTGCCAACACATCACAGGGGCGGGCATACTGACTTCACAAAATAAATCCACCCATATCTCCTTTTTTTTTTATTTGGTTTACAATGACATTGTTAAGGCCTTCCAGGTTCGTAAGCAAATGTTTATCTCCGCTCTTTGTTCAGCTGGATGCATAGCTATCCAGTTTCTCGGCACTTCGTTTTCTTGCACGCTTCTATTATAAAGGGCGCTCAACATCTTTATTTAAAACGAATGGAAGCTAGAAGACCACATTAAACTGCTGCTGTTTATTGTGTTTACACATCACCGTTAATCCATGTTTATAATTCTGCTAAGTTTGGTAACGACCAGAGCAGCGGTTTCTTTTTATAATTGCTAAATTATTGCATGATACTATAGATGCATTGTTGAAAAAATGAAATGCAAATCTTAAAGCAAGACGGTGCGCTATCTCACATTTTTGTAATCCTACTGAGACAAACGTTTGGCAAACGCATTCTAAGCCGGTGTTTTCCTAACATCTGGCCCCCACGATCAGCAGACGTAAGCTCTATTGATTTCTGGCTACACGGATATCTAAAAGAAGGAGTTTTTCGTCGTCGTCTTTGTAATACTGCCGAAGTAGAACCAGTAACTCTTGCAAGAAACCTTGCACATTCCGCAGGGTGCGCTTGAGGAAATACTCTGAATGATCAAATAAAGATTCCTATTATTAGTTTCTAAAGGCGTATTCATACTTAATTAAGTATTCTTACTGTGAAGACATTATTCTGTTTTGCCTGCTCTCCTGGTGAGACTATTAGTCAAATGCAATCGTATGTTCCGTCTAAAATAGGCATAGTCTAAATTTTGGCATTTCCAATTTTACTCAAAACATGACAATGCAATGTTACTATTGTTTAAAATATTTGTAACATTCAGTGATAATTTAAATAAAGTTTGACCTATAACTGGAGCGAACGATAATAGAAAAATAACTGATCATTTCTCTAAAATTGATGCCAGGTTTAAGTTTTTCAAAGCTATTCTGAATTCGGCTGTGTTATACAAAGAGCTCTAAATGGTCGTTCAAGAGCCTAAATATGCAAAGAAAGTGCATGCTCTTTTACTTCATATTTTCAATATTTTGTACTCACTGAAACACTTTGATAATAAACCTTGGGAGCAATTCACTTGAAACTTGCTGTATACATAATAATTATTCAAATAAAAAAACACATTCTTTGAATATTATTTATTTTGCCAAAGTCACCCCTACAAGCGTTAACTGAGGAAAACAACGTAATATGTATTGCAGTTATTAAATTGTCTTACCTCTGATTTAAACAAATTAATTTAAAAAACGAATGCCAAGATTGGTATCTATTTAAGTACCTCCTTGAAATTTACTTTATTTAGTTTATAAACGTTTATGATTATGGAAATCTACAAAATGCTATATTAAGTAAGCTGATACCTTGCCGTGGGGCAGTGGGCTAGCGCGTGAGAGCTCTGGTTCTCGGCCACGGAAAATTTAGGGTACGATCCCGCCCATAGGCCTGGGGCTTCTAAGCCCGGGCATTATTCCAGTGTTGAATTCATTGGACTCCTAGTGGGAAATAGGGGTAACACAAAAAATCTATAGGTCGAAGTGTAAGAACCATTGAGAACTCTCCAATCCTCACATATAGTACTACTACTACTGCTGCTGCTACAAAGCAAGAAAACAGTGATTCTGGCAGACACAAAATTTAATGACGGCTGATACCCGACCATTGCAATTCTCTTTCCTGCTGCGAAAATAGTTTTTGGCTACGAATAATATTTATATCACCACCTTTACAGCGTGATTTCTCTGCATGTTTAACTACACAAAATCGCAAGGCGTGGCAAGCCTCTGATTGGATGTGTGTGAGCCACAGTTTTTTTTCTTGTTTCATTTATGTGTCGACTTCAAGATCTGCGTGGCTTTAGCTCTTGTAGAAACTGCTCATGGCAAAGATATTCACTTGTTTTCTGTTAGTGTTTGTGTTGTCTTTTGAATTCTCTCTCTCTCTTTCTCTCTCTCTCTCTCTCTCTCTCTCTCTCTCTCTCTCTCTCTCTCTCATACACAAACACACACACAATTCGCACTCTTTTTCATAGTTCAAGACTAAGGAAAATGGGGAATAATGCTGCGCCCCCCCCAAAAAAAAAAAAAAAAACCACACAGAGGCACTCAATGATTATTACGTCTAACACTGTTTAAGTTAGAAATAGAAAAAGTGGTATAGTGGCCCATACTAAAGCATGTATGATATCTGTGAAGAATATTACATTAAAATTTTATAATAAGTTTCGTCATCTCCACAGCTTAAAACTGTAAATTTGATTACAGCATTCACAACATACTTCTTCCATAATATTTCCCAATATGTAAATATAGCATTACATAAATAATATTATTGTATTCGTGCTGCATAGTTCCACTCCAGTTTTTTCTTTTTTTCTTTTTAAACGGGCAGCAAATATTCTTAGCCTTTGTTTGTTTCAACGTCTAAATAAGGGAGTACGCTTATCACGTCACACCCATAACCCATTGTTATACATCAGCCACTTTAAATATTATATGTTTGGAATGCCGAAGACCAAGGCTCCACAAAAATACAGCGAAATTATTAAAACAAGGAAGTTCCGGACTTTAAACCGTAATCTATATAAAGTGCGTTTTTATATTCTACACGTTTCGTAATGCACTTGGGCGCACATCGTCAGGGGCAGTGGTGTTTTTTTTTTTTTTTTTTTTTTTTTTTTTTTCGTTGGATAGTTTATATCTGAAAGATACATTACACTGAAGGTACAATTATACTGAAAAATACAATGCTACAGCAGGGACTGAAACACGAATCTCTCGTTTTCCATGCTTTTGCTGTGACCACAGGGATACATGCCGATTCGATATTAAATTCCCCAAATATGGTATTGAACTTTTCATTCTGATTCTACTCTTAGGACGATTTTTCCTGTAATGAAAGAGCAACTAATAATATGCATGCGTGTTGGTATCATACTGTTTAAGGAGGTGCAATTATGTTTTATTGTTTCCTCAAAACTATGTCATTTTTCAAAGTACGCATACTATTTATTAGAAAGAAAAGTCTTCAAATAAAATACTGTGATTAATATACTATAAGAAGATGTCAGATTTCATAGATTTTTGAAAGAAAAAAAAACTGTACCTATAACTGTAAAAGCATTAACTGTTCAAACCCATCCTACTTTCTAAAAGTTATGACGTAAAAACAATCAAAGATATGTAATTTTAAGACCGTTACATTTAGAATCAAGAATCAGTTTTCTTTAATTAGTGGTAAAAACCATATTTGGCACAGATTATAGTGTTATGGACATCTTAATGTCTTTAATTGTGATTTTAAAAATGACCAATGTCTCAAAAATTCTTCCAACTGTTCTTAAATCTTCATTAAAAGGCATATAGAAAATGGACAGTTTTAATATATAGGTAAAAGTCTGCACATGGAAAAAAAGCACTTAATCCTTGATGCATCTGATAAATCCCATGCTGTAGGGTCTTTGAGAAACCCTGTTTTATAAAGCTATTTATTCCCAACATTGTAACGTAGATGTAGTTGTCTGGGGATTTCTGCGTGTTGTAAGAACGTTAAACGCCAAAGAGAGGAAACTATTCTTGTGCCGAGAAACAACTTGATAAAAAATAGGACAACGGCACAAGTTCACTTTTGGAACGTTTCTACGTGAATAAATTGGATGCCACACAGGGTGGAAGAAGTCGGAGAACTCTCATTTTAAGTGCGCTTGTAAATCATTTAGAGGAAGAACGATTCTTTCATCACTGCTTACGCGTAGCTGAGGTGATTAGAGAACGAACTCGCGAACAGGAGGTCTGTGATTCAAATCTCGCCAGGACCATCCTTCCTGAGCTTTTCTTGTATTATTATAATTATTTATTTCTCTACTGCGTAAAGTAGGCGAAGTATTATATACCACCCAAAAATTCGATGTCGAGATTTCACCAGAAATGTGTTTTGAGGTCCTCTGAACCGCGAAGAAGCATTTTCAGAAAAAAAAAATCTGTATGTTTGCCTGTGTATATGTGTCCATGCTTCTGTTTGTCTGTGAACCGCATAACTCAAAAACGGAAAGTCAGTTAAATACAAAACTTTATGTTTAAGTTCAACAACATCCAAGGATGCGACACAAAGTTTTTAAGGAAAATCACCTACTCCAAACTACCCTTTACGTGGAAAAGTTTCCAAAATTTTGATTTTCTCAAAAGACGGCTGTAACAATATTTATTAAAACAAATATGTTGAAGATATTTTTATGACAAATGAAATGCATATCTTGAATTTCCTGTGAATAGCCTCTGAAATTCCCTTCATTCTCGACTACTTTTACAAAAATGGTAAACCGTAAGAGATAGACAAAGTTTTACTACACAAAAAAATATAACAGATAACCATTTGCTAGATATTCCCTGTGTTTAGTTTGAATGTTGCTACACTTTTCTCAAATAGGAAGTCATTCGTTTTCTTATGTCCTGGACCTGCAAAGAGAATAGTTTCAAATCTATCACATGACGACCAACACTTAAAATAATAAACCATCGCTTAAGTCTACCGTATTCTGTTATTCCTATTGTACCTTCAGGGAATATGCACTAAAACCATTTCCAGAAACATTTATGTCGATTAACATGAATTAGATAAAAGAATAAGCGTTTTTAAGAATAGTTTGTACAAGAGTGAGTAGAAAAAAATATGTGAGTGAACACATCAAACTTTCCTTTATTGTCTTTCTCAGCCCTCATAAATAGCAAATAATGGAGAGATACCCTAAAATTGGGCCTGGAATCTCTCCTTGTTAAATTATCATCAGTGTATATCACCTGTGGTCCCGCATAAAGTAAGAACGGGCGTAAAACCCTGTTAATACATATATATGAAAGAGAATGTGAGGAAACATTGATATGGCCAAATTACAACGTAGTGCAAAGCGAGACATATGTTTTCAAGTGCAGCAGGTGTGACTTTCAACACGGATAGGATACATGAATACGGAATATAGAATACATGAATAGGATTCCATCCCATCACATACACCCTGTTGCTAAGAGTAAAAACGTAAACCAGTGACACAACAGTCCATCAGAGCGAAGGCCTACTGCCCGACCGCTGCGTCCCCTACCTCTGCCCACCATACGCGTCATGATTGGGGGTGCAGTACTGGAGGCGGTACGTGGTCAGCGCCCAGCCCCTACCGGTCGGTTATGAGATCTTCTTGACCAGGGGCCGCTGATTTTTAATTAAACAGTTGCTCCATTAGCCCCACAGGGACAAACGAGGCTGAGTGTACCCCAAACCAGATCTCCCTGCGGGAGATAATCACTACGCCAGTACCGGGAATCGAACCCGGGTCCCCCGCTTGGTAAGCAGCAGCGTATCATCCTGCTAAAGAGATGACCGTTGCTAAGAGTAGCATGCCGAAATTATTGGTTAACATTAATTTTATTATAAAATGAGGAAAGCAGAAGCACAATGCATCATAGAAGATTTCTTACATCCATTCTACATATACCCTAAAATACGCAACAATACTCTTGTTCTAATATCTGCAGGTATTTACATCAGCATGCTTATGGCTATATAGACCCTCAAACAGCAAACAGAATTTACATTCTTGTTAGCTTTATCGTTAAGATTTGCCACTCGATTTAACTTTATTGTAGCCCCTTCCAGCTTATATGAAAAATAAATATATCAAGGGTTCATGGAAGACTTTATGAGAAGATGAAGCATTTTTTTCAAGGTACTTTCAAAATCCATGTAGTTCAGTGTATGCACTCTGAAATTAACGCTTTTAAACTAAAGCAGTACAGCTTTAAATATATGTGCCCATTATTTTATTTATTTCTACAACTTTGGGAACAGGAGAAATTGAAGATTCCATCTGATTTTAAACGAATACGAATTCAAGCATTTCCAATAATATGACGACTTGAAAGCTTCGGTGCTTAAGGAAACCAAATGTTATGATAAAATTAACTCGTGGAATAAACCTATATAAATAATGTAACAACCACTAAGAAATAATTCTTGGTGATTAAATTTAACGGTAATGAGTCCTTTATAGCCAGAAAATGTCACTGTGAATATTTGAATTCCTTACGCTTTGGTGAGAGGCGAATGGGCGCCACGTGAGGCGCCAGGAGAATGTATCTGTTCACGTGGGCAGTTTGTTTATTGCTAAATGTCCTGCTGCCAAATGTGACAGAATTTTTCTATGCCAAACGAATCAACACAAGACAAAGATACTGATCGAGTAATTTAGGAAGATGAATTACTGAAGTGAGCGTAATGCATTATACTGATTCGCCTAACGCCGATTAGCTACTTATGATCTTGAAGTTAAAGAAAAAGAAAATCAACAGAGTTTCAAAATTTTTTACGCTTAATTGCCTAGAAAGTATTTCTATCGTTTAACCCTAACATTACCAGGGGTATTTAATGTCCACCTTCTGTAATATTTTAAATCTGGTCTTTTAATTTTGTGATTAAAGGCAAGGAGTTGCTAGTTATTGTGAATCACTGTTTGTACTACTGAACTGAGTAATTGCTTCAAAGTTTTCATTGTTGGTCTTTTTGAGAAACAATGAAATGTCAAGGTGGTCATCAAGTACTGATCCATTGGTATAATGTGATTCATGTAAAAAAGGAAAAAAGGAACGTTTAAACAATGTTAAATATTAACTTTATAAACATGAAAAGATATAATACCCAATTTTAAAGTAAATTTATTTTAAAAATTGCTCAGAGATGTTGTTACCAGTGGTAGTTCTTGGTTCTTGGTACTTGGTAGTATAAGTTTCTGTAATACTAATTGGCATAATATCCAATCTGATTCACATAAAAAAGTAAGAAAAAGAGTAGTCAAATAGTGTTAAACGTTACCTTTATAGACACGACAAGATATAATATCCAATTTTAAAATAAGTTTGTTTTAAAATTTGCTCAGACATTTTGTTACCAGTGGTGGTCATAAAGTAGGTACCGTTGCAGTATACTTTCTGGAATAAGGCTTGACATTGCTAGGGTTAAAGTAAGTCATGTGTCCATCTGTAATGTTTCCTGCAAAAGATGTGCTTAAAAACATCTACCACAGACTAAATTTAATGCATGTATTCGATTTAAAGCGAGAATGCGTTCTTTTCTTAAAACGCCTAACGAATAAGAATGTATTTGGACAATAATTGCTAAGTATTCATTTCTGCTTATTGTGATGTGTTATATTTGATTGCAAAAGGGAAACGAACGGAATTCTTCAGCACAAAAGCTAGGTAGGGGAAAGTTCCTTGTTGACGAGGAAGAAGCCTTTGTTACAGGTTCTATTCCTGTTTACATGAGGGTGGAAAACACGAGCTCTGATCGCACAATTACCTACATAGGGACGCAGTCTCAGAGTTACTCCTCTTCCTTCCCCCTCCTTCCCAACCATCTTAAAGGAAGAAGTGAAAACGTGGTACTAATGCAATTATGAGTTATATTTAATTGCCATCGGAAAACGAACGGAATTCTTCCGCATAAAAGCTAGATAGGAGAGAGTTCCGTATTGATGAGGAAGTAGTCTTTGTTACAGGTTCTATATCTACTTGCACAAAGGTGGAAAATATCTCAACTAGCACAATGAACTACATAAACACATTAAAGACTCAGATGCAACTTCAGAGTTGCTTCTCTCCCACAAAACGTCTTAAAGTAAGAAGTAAAAACTCCATATTAATATAAAAACGAGCATGTTTGTCAATGTGTGCATATTGTGTGTGACTGAATACAGAGGTTCACCAGTGAGATGACTCCTGAGTGACGTGTTACACTCACATTCTGGAGGTCTTGCATTAGATTCCCATCGACCGCCCACTGTGATATTGTGTTTTTCGTGGATCCCCTGGCCAGTAGGAAAATTCTGGAGTGACTTCTGATCTACCACGATTTCTTTTCCATCATTTCCGTTTCACTGTGTTTCCTTCTCATCTTTCAGGAATGCTTCCAGGTTTCTTGGCGTATAGCGGTGCGGGACAGATGGCGCGGATGCTTGTGCAAAGAAGAGAGTGCTGTCTAACCATCAGAAGAATGCAAGGTAGAGGAATGTTCTACGTAAACATTTTCTACAGTCCCCATCAAGTTTCTGCACGCTATTTCCACATATAATACACACTGTTGTCAGATAAATGCGTAATACCTATCACAGCAGTTACATACAAGTATTAGATCTGGCAACATGGACAATTCACATACACACATTCCGTAGTAATAAAGTCACTACGTGAACAGATAAACAGTTCAAGTCCCCTCTCATACCTCAGACCCCACTCGAATCCTAGTGGGTAGATGCTGCTCCGTAGATACTAGAGATCTGCTTGATCGACGTGTCGTTAATCGCCCTCTCTAGGGAGCTCCTGTAGTGAGACGGTGTTCCAGTCTGGAATGCTTAGGGACTTCCTAGCATCTCTGTGGCCTACCTGCCTATGGCTGTAGCCCCCTGTGGTTCTTTCATTTCATTCGTTCCTCCTGGTTAGGAGGAAGGAATGAAGTGTTGAGTGACAGCCATAATAGAGCTGTGCCAGAGGTGTCCCCCTCCACTGTATAGCCTATACTAGGGGTAGGTAAATCTCTACCGGCCGATGATATGACATAATATCACCGTCAGGAGCAAAGCAACTCTTCACCCTGGTTCAGCCCTCCTTCCTCCAACACGCGTTCAAACGTAAACAACAGCGGTGTATACTTCATCGATACGACGTGGCTCTTGCGAAACCACGAAAACGCAGAGGAAGCTTGAACTTAATAAGGAGTTCGAAGACAAAAGATTTCATGATTACAAAGCAATGAACCGCAATTTTCAACTTTTCGCAAATCTTTTCGCTGTGGACATCCATGCAATAAAGTTATAATTATAAACTAAGGTTGCAAATTTACAGACGAACAGGATTTTGAAGTCACAGTTACAAAACAGCACTGGTTCAGATTTATTTAGATAACTTGATGTGGCAACACTTTCTCTCTCCGTTCACTTGTTGCGTGTATTATTGCTGCGTTTGATGCAACATATATGTGTTTCTTTCTAAACCGAAGATTGTAAAATCTAAATGCAGTCCGCCATTCATAGATAAAAACCTACGTACTCTGCTGTACGTCAATAATTATGAATTAACGTTAGGGTATGCGAAACTGAATCACTCCAAATGAAGTGTGGAATAAGATGGAAAATGAATGTTAAAGCCCTCTCACCTGTATAATATATGTATTAATCAAACGTGCATTACAGAAGTTGTTACAATACCACTGCGGCTTCCGAAAGCGTTCCGTGACTTCACCATCCCTGCAATCGCGATTACTAATTTGCCGACTTCTGGCCTATACCTATATCTATATATGGTAGCTGGCAGTTTAGTCGGAACTTAGATAATAGGAGCTATGTCCGTCATTCTGTTAACCATTATTGTTAAACTTCTTTGTTCTACTTCGTTGGCCTACTTCGTATATACCTACTCTCCTAACCGAGAGAGGTGGCACATGTGACTCGCATTCGGGAGATTGTGGGTTCGATCTCCGTGGCCGACCTTCCTTCCTCGGATCACTAGGCGAATTCTGGGAAGCTTCATTACATCTCCCGAATTTCCTGCCACTCTATTTTACTTCACTTCTCCTATCACTTCACCTTCATCCTACTTGGCTGTTTCAGGGTGATTCATGTTGGTGAGAGTTTCAGCGTTGCATGGCAGGGGAAAAGGATGCTCTCTGTAAATCTTCGTCCTCCGGTTCGGGGGTGGTGGTCCTCTAGTCCTGCCGTTCCCCTCCCGTGGGATGTGTAAGCCTGAAGTGGAAATGGAGCTGCCACAGCAGAGACAAATTTGGAAACTGTAGGGACTCTGCCCTCTGCTTTCATGCCTCCTAGTTCTAGCTGTCCTCCCTTCACGTACGTCACCCCTCCCTCCCGGGGGACACCCAGACAGAGGCATAAATACAAAATATCTTCAACGGGTTGAAGTGCTAAGTCCCCTTCTGAGCTTTATCATACCTCATACCTCGTAACTCTCCTGTATGTTCAACTGAGTAATTGTCTTTCTGCTACTTCATTGGAAAATCCTATTTCTGGAATCAGTTAACTTCCTTTCTCTGCGTGTGTAAGTCCCAGCACTTCCGATCAGCCAGCTGCTATGCCAAAAATTCTAATGTGTTGCACTCGCATGACTCTCTCTGCTCTTGTACTAACCATTCTTACAAACTCTTATTCCTATATCTCCTTCGTGTTAGTTGAGATAAACATTTACAGAACTTATCTTATTATCTTCTTTTAGGTACAAGGAGAATATGGGAATACGGTAGACTTAATGCGATAGTCAAACTTTTTAAAGCTTTCAAATTTCATTCTCTTTGCACGCCTAACATATAAAAAAATGAATAACGATGTTCTATTTGACAGAATCATAAGTTCTGCAAAACTCACACAAATACAAATACTCTACAAAACTGATGTATTTAGACACAAATTATGTGTTTTAGAAATATCTACATTTTTGTATAGTAAAATTTGGCCTCTCTTATACGGTTTACTAGTTATACAAAAGTCACCTAGAATAAACAGGACTACTTGGGGTATACCAAGAAAATTCAATATATAAATTTCATTTTCCATAAAAATATCTCAAACATATGGCATTTTAAACAAAATCGTTAGAGCCATTTTCAAGAAAATCAAAATTTTCGAAAAATCCCCGCCCCCTATTTTTTAAATTAATGTCCTCCTACATTCGGACGGTGAATGAGTGAAATGATGCTCAAATGAGTCCGAGGTTCACGGAGCTTTTAAGTTACCCGACATTCGTCTTCTCAGGATAAGGGAAAACCTCGGGAAAAAAAACCCTTACCCCGATAACTTACCCTAAGCGAGATTCGAACTCGTGAGCTCTTGAACGCGAGGCAGATACGCTAACCATCACGCTACCGATGTGGCCTATTTCCCACTTAAGGATAGTTTAGGATAGAGGAACTTTCTTCAATATCTTCTTGTGGCATACTTGAAAGTACTAAACTTAAATACCAACCTGGGTTTTTAACCGACTTTTCGTTTTTGAGTTATCCTGTCCACAGACTGACACACACACACACACACACACACACACACACACACACACACACACACACACACACACTCACACACACACACACACAGGTAGAGAGATAGGCACACGCACATATGAACCTTCTTCTAAAAGTGTCTCTTTTGGATTCAGGGAATCTCAAAACATGTAGTTCCTGTGAAATCTCAGTATAGAATTTTTGGGTGGAATACAATACTTCCCCTAATTACCTTAGGAGAGAAATTAATAAATTTTTATAATAAAAGTTTGTTATGTAAAAATAAACTATTGTGGCCAGGGAAAGTCATGTCAATATAACACATATTTTTTGTTATTTCAGCTGATGCTGCTGCAATGGAGATGGGGAGTGCACGTCGCCAGAATGCACCGTAACCAACGAATCCAGAGAACTACAACGTAGGACTCAATAATAGTACTACGACTGGGAGACCAAAGAAACGAAGGGCAGACGACTTCAGGTGTACAGCTGGAACACTGTGATCAAGGCAAGCCAAAGACATAGACGTGGAAATAGCGTGAAAAAAACAGCTACCCAAAAAGACACCACTTCCTTGCTTGCAACATAAGTGATGGTGATAGTGCAAAGTCTGGAATCAATTCAAAGAAAACAGTGCCAATACTATCTACAACAGTCAATTTGTACATTAAAACGAAGTTAAAAGGAATGGATCGCAAAATCTATGACAGTTTTGTTTTGGAAATTTCACAGATCCATCGCATTGAGAATTGAGAATATAAGAAATTAGATTAGACTGTGTGGTTTAAGAGATCAATAAAAAGTGCATATTCCTAAGCTACGATAAACAAGCACCTCTTTGATCCAGGTATCTGTGATCTCTTCCCCACTCATTTTTCTACATTTTGGAGAGTAAATCAAAAATAAACTGTTTTGTGATCGACAAACTCAACGTATGAAGCTTCCAAACATTAAAATTTTTCTAAAAAGCAATACGCAATTAAAGCAGATCCTCCAAAGGCCGCACTCAGTATTACGACGAACATTAAAAAATGTACAAGGGATTTCAAAATCAAAGTTTATGAAAATGAATCCTGGCTGTGTCGTAATCTTAAAGCAAATTTTTTCTCGATCTTTTTCGAAAGAAAAGTGATTTTGGAATTCCAGCGGTTATGAAGGCTTAAATAACATTTGTAAGGCAGCCAAAAACACAACTATTCTTGTAATCACATAATACGGCAAAAACAACTAAAAATGTTATTATAGATCCATAAATAGAATTTGCATTGAATTATCGGTATAAGCTCTCAGTTGAAGAGTATAAGAATGAAGTGAAATAGAACAGTTTTTCTTTCTCATTTTGCACGAGCTGTATGTTTTCTAGGAAAATAGCACTTGCTTTTCACTGTCACAATGTGAATGAAGGATCTTCAAACTGAGGCAATTATATTGAATATTTAAATGAATTAGCAATATATGACGCCTCTGTAAAAGTGCACTTAGAAAAATCAACTGTTTTTCGTGCAACTTATTCTGATGTTCATAATGACTTAATTTCAAGTGTGAGTGCCGTCATGACATGGAACTAAGAAACAAATTTCTGGTGCCTTCTTTGTTTAATTGATATTACATTAAACTCCTGACATTAATAATGAAGAACAACTCTGATTTATTAGATACATGTTGACGGAAATATTGAAGAGAGGCTTATTTAATTTACAGATGTAAGTTTTGACAAAAAAAAAAAAAAAAAAAAAAAAAAAAAAAAAAAAAAAAAACAGATTATCTTTTGAATCATGTCCACAGTATTATCGAACATTTCTTTCAGACAATGATGAAAGATGAAAACGCCGAAGGACAATTCGGTTTAGGTGGGTCATATTCGTTGGGTTACGTACCCGAGTCTGATAGTCACGCTACACCACTGCATTTGAGCTACTGTCTGTTTGAGAGTAGTTATACTCATCTTGAGTAGTTCGTCTGTTCTACTCCTGTTTATATTTCTAATAAGAGTTGTCGAGTGCCTGTGTCTCAATAGGGATTCCCAGTACTCCCTGTGCTTTTTTCCTTGTCCACTCCCGAAATGATCCCCGTAGATATAGGACAGTCCGAGTCTAGATTCTGGACCTACAAAGGGTATCTTGCCCCCTTTTAGTCTGCCCTTTCATTGCTATAGATTCCTCTGCCCCGGCACCCACACCAATTCCACTGAATTGTGCAACATCAGTACCATTAGAGCTTCCAGGCACTCCCACATCGGCTAACCTTCCTTAAAGAGCTTTTAAGGCTGCTTGACTTTCAGAAAGTATAACAACGGGTCTATCTTTACAGTCCTTATTAATACATCCCCATATACAAGCCAATATGGCATACATTTCTGCTTGGAAAACATTAGCATATTGACCACGGCTGAAAAACAATTTCTTGCCGCAGCCAAATACTGCTGCTCCAATTTCTTCATTAGTTTCAGATCCATCAGCAAACCAAGTTGATCTCCTTTGGATCCTTGGCCTAATTTCTTGTCGCCCATTCATTTCTACCTTGAAATGAAATGGTAAATTTCTGTTCGTTTGATCTTTTCGGTATCATTTTGTGTGTCGTCGTGTTTAATAACAAACCCAGACTCTTGTCCGTGGGAAAAACAGTATGACAAAATTTACTTGCATGTTTGTTTTAAAGTAAATTTGAGGATGTTCTAACATTATTAATGAAATAGTATAAGCTATTATGTATGACATATACAAGGAAGGAGGCACAAATCCACCTTGGTTGTAAGTGTATCTCTTAGGCAGTTGTAGCCTATTGTTTCTGTAGCAGATAAATCTACTATTTTCCTTTCACGTCAAGTCGATGTAATAGGCATTTCGCATTTTAAGTAATTTCAGAAGAGACTAACAGATGCACTGTAAAGTGATATTTAAAAAACCTGGAACACTGTTTTAGCTGTAGTAGAAGAAATAATGTTTTTGAGATGCACCTCACCCCAGATTAACTTGTATTCCCTCAAGTGTGGGGCATTTGTCTATCCAAATAAGTAAATTAGCTTTAAAGTAGAAAACGCTTAGCTTAACAGGTTCCTTAAATTCATAAAATAGTAGGTGCAATTGATTCACCTCGTACACCATAATGTTCAATAACAATTTTTACGATGTGGTCTTAACTAAACTGTTTCTATTTCATTGGCCTGGCTTTCTCTCCTGTCAGTGAATAAAGAGCTAAGCTTGGATACCCAGTAACCCAAGGTGTTACGTCACACCTGAATGATTCGGAGATATTCTTCATCTACCTAAAACATTCCTTGCACATTCCGTAAATGATATTGGATGCTGCAGGTTCGATTACCGAGCTGTCCCAAAACTTCGATCGCCAGTGGTGGTCTGGCGCGGAATTCTTGTGACGAAGATAGCCGAAGCTAGAGGTGGTCATGTCAGCGGTCATAGTATGTGCCACGCCCCTTTATTTTGAATTAGGATGTTCTTCTTTGCTTTTGTGCACAGTAGGAATGAAGGGCAAGAGGAAATAAAAAAATAGAAAGACATTATGTATTGATTACGGATGTGATTGCAACCCCACACATGTATTTAAAGTGTACAACGTTGCAATATTCCTATAAAAGTTAATGAGAAAATAATACTAAATATCTGTGCATTAAAACCTATAGAAATATTAAATTCCTGTAGGTAATTCCATATTTAATTACTTATTTTATTGTAATTCTATTTACTAGTAAAACCCTCTCTGACGTTATTTCCTTATTTTCATCGGTTATTTCTCTCCTTCTTCCTTCGCTGTGTATGTACAAACTATCCATTGAGGTGTCCTCCTAAAATAGTATATAATATCTCACCTTAAGGGGATTCAGAATGTTCATAAATGGTCAAATTTTTCAAAAACTTAGATTTTCATTCCTTGTTTTTACCCCATATTTTAACGATTAAAATGATATATAAAACTTTACCCGGCCCCGTAGCGCAGTTGGTAGAGCACCTGCCTGCTGTGCAAGGGGCCTCGGGTTCGGCACCGGGTAGGAATTTTTCTCCAGCCAAGATTATTCCTCATCCTTTCCTGAGTCTGGAAGTATAATGGTTAGACCGCTCGCCTAGCACCTAGGAGGGACTTGCATGTGGTATTCGTGGAAGCGGCGTCTGGGCGGATTTTCTCCGAGTTCTCCGGTTTCCCCCACCATTCATTACAGCAATTACTCCATTATTACCTTTCTAATCATCCATTTCGCCTGCATTTCATATCATCCTCTTCCTCACTATCATACCTGGTGCTTGGCTGACCACCTTTTTCCAGGTGTTCACTCTGTCTGGTCCAGAGGTCCCTCTGCTCCCCGACATGCGTCTGACCCTAGGCACTGGCTTGTAAGTCCTAGGGTGTGTAAGTCCTACATAAGGGGAGGGTAATCAGGGAAATAATATAACACTTTACTTTTACTATACGTTAGAATACATAATTTTCAGATTTTAACACGTATTGCAACTGTCAAAACACTATCAATATGACAGCAAAGTGACAAAAAGTGTAAGATTCATTCTTTTCTCCTTTGAGATATATGTAAATTAAACTTTTGATATCTTTAGGGATGTTTATTCCTCTTTGGGAAATTTCTGCGTTGGCCAGCCTGCTACAGCATGGTTGTTGGTTATTCATATTTCTTTGTGTAGTAGCACATTGTCGTTTTGTCTTGCAATTTTTGTATTCTGTGGTGAAAAGTGAGAGTTTTGCTTATCCCTGTATCTATACATTAATATTTAAAATGTCTATAAGTACGATGTTATTTAAGAAATGGAAAAATGTCAGTAAGCAGAAAGAAATAACAGAAACAAATAGATGTGATATCCCTAACCTCAATACAAATAATACAGATGCTCATAGTTCATCTCACAAAAAGGTGAAACCTCACAAGAACTTTATGAAGAAATGTTAGAAAATAAAAGTGTTGATTTTCATTATAAATTAATTAATATATCGTCATTACAAGCTGCACAAGGCGATTTTGTCTGTTGCAAAAATGTCAGGGTACAGTTACCATGTCTGTGAAGAAATGTGTAGGTTTAGCAAGTGAGATGACATTCTACTTTATCGCTAATTTCTTAAAAACTGCATTTTCTCATATACATGTGTACCTTTTTCTCCGCTCTTATAAAAGATACAAGTGTAAATTTTTTTGCCACATGCTCCTATGTAAATTGTCACTACTTTTCACATGGGAATTTATTTCTATCTTATTTTGTTCTAAAAATAAAAAAGTATTCCATATTTGAATTTGTTTTTAAGTCCATTGTATAAAAATATTTCTTAAAAACAAAATGGATTAGGGACAATCTCTTCTGTGAAAATCAATATTAAGTAGTAAAAATTTCAAGTCTCTACTCCATCTGGTTTATGAGAATAAGGAACATGAATATAGGAAATTTAACATTGATTAAATAGATATTTCCGAACGCCCTAAGATACTGAAATATACATCTGCCCCATTAGTGCAGGTCCCAAAACCATTTATTGTAAGTACATGTTTCTTGTTAGAAAAATTGTAACATACTAGCTGTCTTGCGGCAATACACAGCTGTATTATGTGAGGGGTTGAAATAAGAATAGGGATAGGTTTTGAAAGTCGTGAATAGCTTGCAAGTTTCACTAGTACCTAAAGCACAGGTGTCCAAAGTTTTGTCTATCTAAGTCGAATGGAGCAAATTTGTACGTAAGAAGTGCTTTCTAAAAGTACAAAATATCCTATGATTTTTGCCAAACCATATAGCTTCTTCTTCTTCTACTTCTTCTTCTTCTTTTTCTTCTTCATCTGATTACCCTCCCCTTATGTAGGACTTACACCCCCTAGGACTTATAAGCCAGAGGGACCCAGACAGACTGAAGACCTTGAAGCAGGGGACCAGACACCCAATCGCGCACAGGCGAAATGCCGTGCGTCCGTTAGGTTTTAAATGAAGAACCCTGTACATAGCGTACAAGCGGGAGAGAGAATTGAGAGGAGATAATACAAGGTTATGGGCTCTGCAAGTGTTCAAAAAGATCTTTGCACATATTGGGTGCACAGTAGTGTTTAAATCTAACTGACGGTGCGGGGCGCAAGCGTTTACACTTTAAATGGCCACATAGATAAAAATCAATGTATAGTGCGCTATTGCAGTTTGCTTACTGCAGCGAGGCGCCCAACAGAATTTAAGTTTTCTACACTCACGTAAGCAAACATTTCCCAAAACTTGACACAAAATCGTTAATGATTTTGTTCTGGTATCACGATTGTTCGTGTGAAACAAAAATGTTAGCGTTTGGGTGTTTAATATTCTACAAGAAGTTGCTTAGATTTACAGTCTGGAATTAAGTGTTGTTTGTTTACTTTCAGCTCAGGAATGAATAGATCTTTATGCTTAAGGGAAATAGCGTTAAAGCTCGTGTGTTTTGACGCAAAGAGGGATTTGAATCTCTACTCTGTTACGGATCCTGAGTTTGGTTACCCAGCATTATCCAATTCACTCTTGTGTTTGGACAGGTAGAATTAAGGATATACTCCCGTGAGCACTGTGATCACCATTTTCAGGGGTTTAACAGTGAAAAGATTATTCACCCTTGTCCTTGCCGTAAGTGAAACGAGAATCCTTACCCTCCTAGAGAATATGAGTTCGATTCTAATAAGTAACAATTTTTCCTTGAACATGTATTTATTGCATGCTCAATATCACAGGATTAAGTTGCCGATCATTTGCCCGAAAAAGGCATTTTTGTGTGTAAAGTAGTCACTCATTTGTTTCCTGGTGTTTTTCTTAAACATTGTTCTTTCATTTACTTTCAGATATTTTTTTACAGAAATCTATGAAACGTAAAGATGCAAATAATCAGTCATTCAACCGTTGATGATTATTTTAAGCATTGTTACATCGTTATAATTGTATAAAATCTATGAAAAAAGGGTAAAACAAATATTTAAGTAATCATTATTAATCATCTGACGTGCATATACATTGCCAAATTGTTGAACTTCAAATTATTGTAACATAAATTTAGGAAACAATATAAAATCTAAGTATAAGTTATCGTACATGCACCTCCTAAAGTGCTCGTTGGACATTGTTTCCCTAGTATATTCGAGTTTATGTAAACTTGTATATCTATGAAACACCATAAAATGTAAATGTACAAGTAACTGCCATGCACGTTCTCCTAATTAGACCGGGTGCACTCAAGGGGAGTCGAAATGCCCTATCTCTACAATCTTAATAGATGACTCATTATCTAGAATACTATTTGAGAGTTTACCTGATTTTTAAGGTATGTTTAGTAGTATTTTTACAGCTGACTGACGAAACAAAAACATCTTTTCTTCATCAGAAGCAAATATCTTATTTTTTTAAATACAATCTCTAGATTTTGTTGAAATACAAGTGGTTTTATATTAAAAAACTAACTAGTATACCTGACACATATAACCCTGTTAATTAATATAAAGTTTATTTAGTTGCAAATGTGTGATAAACATTACAGCACATTATACCAATAACATTCAGAGATGATGGGGCATATGTGTAGAAAATTATTAGCTCTTCAGAAATTGCAGTTAAACAAGATGGGAAAGCCTAAAGCCTATATGCAGCTTTATTTTCAATAATAATTTTAATATACTTAAAATTAACGCACTTCTATGAAATGTATTCAGAAATGAGCAGGTCTGAGATATTCATGTGGAGGTCAAATCTGAATTTAAAAAAATTACAAAAGTCACCATTTCGAATCCCCTTAAGGATTTAAGTAGTCATAAGGTAACGTCAAGACCGGTTTTAAACACCCTAAATCTACTCACAATCTTGGTAGTGCAGAACGAAGTTCAACCTATCTATGTGCCGGGTCACAGTGGCATAGAGGGAAACGAAAAATCTGATGAACTTGCAAGACAGGGAGCAGCTTCACAATTTATTGGACCAGAGCCGGCTCTAGGATCATCTCGAGGTTTAATAAGAGGCAATTAATGGCTGGTCCAAAGCAGAACATGATAAAACCAGGCTCAAAACTCCAGCAAATAAATATGGTAAACTATTTGTTAGAAAATTCTCTAAGATAAATTATAGTTTTAAAAACTAAAGAAAAGAAGTTTTAATAAGAAACCGAACTAAAAAGTGTAGAATAATTATTTGATATGAAGAGTTTGTTCTATAGCGACATAAAGTCCACTGTACATTGTAATTTAAAAATTTAAATAAATAGTTATATCAACAAAATAATAAATTTTATTGTAAACAACCGTGAAGTACTTTTTAGGATATTTTATCATGTATTTACTTTTATAAATAGCTACCAATAAACTATTCATAAAATTTGATGTCAGGAACACCACGCTTTTCTACAATAAAATTTATTATTCTGTCAATATAACTTTTTTATTTAAACTTTTAAATCACAATGAATCAGTGGACTTTATGTTGCCATAGAACAAACTATTCATAACATACAACTATCTTCCACATTTTGGCTCGGTTTTTTATTAAAGGGTGTTTTTTTAGTTTTTTAAACTATAATTTATTTTAATATTTTGTCTCAAATGTCTTAATTCCTCTTTTTTCAAAATTTTTGGTCTGAAATCTTTTTAAAATTTTTGAATTTCCATCATTTTACCAATTATTTTTTTAATTTTTCAAATAAATCCTTTGGAATGGAGTTACATTAAAATTACTATTTCAACTACAATGTCACCAGTTGTGAATTTCCTGCCCAGGGGTGAACTGTGCGATTGTGTGCGATTCTTCCCGCGGGTCTCGTGTTCCTCTCAGGCCCTCTCTCCAGATATCTCAGTCCTTCAATGTTTAAAAGCGATTTCAGTCTTTTGTCCAGTTCAACTTGTGTTATTTTAAGGTTTAAAGCTACAACGGCCTACGACTGAGCACAGCTTGGACAGGAATATTAAAAGAAGGCTGGTAACCTAGAAGTGCTAATTGTGTAGATTGTCAAACTATCAGCTGTTGTGGGTCTTTTGGCCCTGGGTGTACACTATTCCGCGATCCTTCCCCCGATATCTCGTGTTCCTCTCGGGTCCTCTCTCCAGACATCTCCGTCTTTCAATATTTCATCTTCATCTTCACTCCAAGGATTAGGCAATGCTGCCTGTTCCGGCTTCAAAACATGTCCGACTTCAATATTTCAAAGCGATTTAATTCATTCGTCCAGTCTTACTTGAGTAGATTTCTAAACTACCAGTTGTGTGGGTGTCTTGGCCCTGGTTGAACTTCGGTGTTCTATCGTTCCCTCGCGTCTCGTGCACCTCTCAGGCCCTCTCCACGGGCATCTACGTCATCCAATATGACGTAGACGCAATTGAAGCAATTTTCAAGGTGCATGTAGAAAAGTGCCTTAAGGACATTTGCGGTATCGTGATTGTACTATTTTCTATAAATTTAGCTTAGTCATTTTTATCCTGATGATCTTGGTCAGGACACTGCGGCAAAGTTGCAATATTATTATATTGTCATCTGTCCTTGACACGTGTGCAAGTTTTCAAGTCAATCAGATGACTCCAAGTTGGTGAAAATTGCGTGGAAAGATTCCGTTCCATATATACATATGTATATACATACATACATACAAGTGAAACCAATATAAAGCGTGTTAAAAAGAACCGAAAGAGTACTTAAATGTAATAAACTTCAGTTGACAGAAATTACTCTTTTTCATATGACATTTTAACACGATGTAGTTGCCTCAGGTTAACTTAGACTGCAGATAATGCAAGAAAGAAACTGAAAGAGCTTAGCATATTTCATGCTGCTGTGAAGTTTAGTTTACAGGAGCTAGCTGTATTGCTCTTGTAAAATGCTTTTAGAACCAGAAGATTTCGAAACATATCTGTTTTGAGATTGTACTTGTTGGTAAAAATAATAGGCATAATGAATTGGGCATGAGGTGCAAGGTATGAGGTACTGGAACGAAGGGGGAGACCTCGCCACTGCGACACGGTATGAATCTATTGTAGGTTACCATCCTCCAGGTTGGACGAAGCGGCGTCAGGGCGGGTTTTCTCCGGGTGCTCCGGTTTCCCCCGCCATCTCATTCCACCGGTGCTCCATCTTCATGTATCATCAGTGTCACCGCCTGCGGTGCCGTAGTATTAAAAGCGGGCGTTAAACACTACCACATCCTCCAGGTGGGAGAGATGAGGTGAAGGCAGATCACAAGCCGGCAGAAGGTACATACGCAGCAGGGTCCCAGAGTAGTCCCTAAGGATATCAATTGGCCTTAAGCGATTTTTAACGTCCTCCAACGTAGTGTCATATCGGACGGTGAATAAATTAAATTGGTGAAATGATGCTCAAATGAGCCCGAGCTCGCTCGAGCTTTAAGTTACCTGATATTTGTCTCCTCAGGATAAGGGAAAACCTCGGGAAAAACCTTACCCGGATAACTCACCCTAAGCGAGATTCGAACTCGCGTCGTCTTGGACGTGAGGCAGACACGCTAACCATCACGCTACAGAGGCGGGTGGCTTTGAGCGATACGAATAAGGCCAAGGCTTAAGGTTCCTTCGGAGCAATGGCAGAAATCTATATCGAGTAAGACAAGACACGACAATTCTCATGCATGTACTTTAATATGTGTAGTATGATGCAATTAAAGCAGCTTTCAGATGCCATAGGAGTTTGAAACATTGCGTGCATGTACTTTAATATGTGTAGTAACGGTGATCCAAAAGACTCCGAACCGGCTGCGCTGTGTTCTATCTGTACGCGTCCTCGGCGCTCAGCACCGACTGCCGCTGTCATAGAACAGCGCGAATGAAACCATACAACATTTTAAAACTACTTTTAAAGGCTTTACTTACAGTGTTATTAACGGAGATGCTAAAACTGGCCACCGTTGTTGTCCATTCATTTTTGGCACCTCTTTAGGAAATTATCGATCACTCGCCATAGTTCAGGTTGAGAAATGCTGGCAATTTCCTGGCGGATATTTCGTATTAATTCTTCTTGGGTGTGTAGGTATGTTTTATACACTTTAAGTTACCCCAGAGAGAGAAATCGCAAATCACCTGGAAATCTTTCTGCAAATCGCACTTTCACTTGGCGAGTTGACTGAGTTAACATATACGAACCATAAATAAATACATGCTACAGTAGAAAAGAAATGCTGAGCCGTAATACACTTTTTGACTCAGTACAGGACAAAATAATAAAGCACACTGTAATAATTCAACCACATGATATCACCGTCACCTCTATACTGCACTTCCAGAGCAGAGAAAAACAAGTTAACCACGTGATCTTGTGTACATTAGCTGCTGTTATCGTGTTTCCGTTGTCGCACTGGAAAAACACCACGTAGCGGTTCTCATGTTTTTGGGTCTCTCTGAATTTTCCCATTGAAAAGTCTCAAAAGAATATTTTGACCGAAAGTGGCTGAAATATCACCGATCACCCCCTTAAAGTCACTGTTATATGCATTTGTTTCTGCAAGCTAATGTATTTGGCTATTTTAAGATACTCAGTTTCAAATTAAAAACTGTTACAACAGTGAAAGGAAACGAAATTATCTAAGAAGCATTGTTTGAAGATAATGATGATGTCTCTCGCAGACTGTAGAACCCATGCACCTATCCGCCCTTTTTAGAACGTTTTCGTACATCTATAGTAAAAGAATCGCTTAAGTACAAGAAACATGGTCATGCACAATGGGACTGCCAATACAAATGAAAAGCAAAATCCACTGGATTAGCAATTGTTTGATTTTATTTTGTTCTTCTTGTCGTTTGCTTCCCTCATAAATGAAAATTACGTGGGCTTCTATTGTTGTGAGTATAGTTTTCACGATTGCTGCATATTACGTAAAATAACTTTTATTTGCTTTAATAAAATGCAGCATCCTTAAAACCTGTAATCATAACCATCGAAGCTCACGTGTTAAACTTTGCGCGTCATCGGCAGCAATATGGTATTACGACATATATTGGTTGAGACTGATAGCTAGGTGGGTATAGAAACACACCTGTTTAATTTTTATAATTACTTTTTATTGTAATTGTCCGACAGTCAGTGTATCAATAGCTTTTATGAAATACTAATAGGTTCTGTAATGGCTACAGGTGCAAATGACTAGTTCTCTTAATAGAAAAAACAAAATTTTCTATGTCATTGTAAATAACATCACGTTTAATTTAATCAACTCTGGGGCTAGCAATAATTGCTGTGCATGGCACACAGCAAATATGTTTTACTTCAATGAATTGCCTCAAAGTTTTTGTGCGAACTTCCAACAAAACAGTAGGATGTGACATTTGACAGGAGAATGGGAAGAATGACACATGTGTGACACCTTTCTACTGCCCAGATAGCACAACATAATTTGACATATTTGTGTAACAAACACGAATAACCTAACAAAGGTATTTCTGCATATATTATATAAAACACTGTACTGCTACATACAAAGTGGAAGTGAAATGATCCATCAGACTTAAACAGCGAATTTCTCATGTTGTGAATAACAAGAAAGTCTAATACCAAAATGTTGAAAAGTTTACAGTTTTCTAGAAAAAAATACTTTTATCAAAAAACTGTATCATCATCTGGCTAAATTATTACTGATTGAACGTTCTTGATTTATGGCTATATTCATAGAAAATTGAATAAATGACAACTTTTTCCTTTGGTGCATTTCAATGGATTCAACGGTTTTTGTGTAAATTAAATTTTATTTATATTATTATTATTATTATTATTATTATTATTATTATTATTATTATTATTATTATTATTATTACTATTACTATTATTATTACTATTATTACTATTATTACTATTATTACTATTATTACTATTATTACTATTATTACTATTATTACTATTATTACTATTATTACTATTATTACTATTATTACTATTATTACTATTATTACTATTATTACTATTATTACTATTATTACTATTATTACTATTATTACTATTATTACTATTATTACTATTATTACTATTATTACTATTATTACTATTATTACTATTATTACTATTATTACTATTATTACTATTATTACTATTATTACTATTATTACTATTATTACTATTATTACTATTATTACTATTATTACTATTATTACTATTATTACTATTATTACTATTATTACTATTATTACTATTATTACTATTATTACTATTATTACTATTATTACTATTATTACTATTACTATTACTATTACTATTACTATTACTATTACTATTACTATTACTATTACTATCACTATCACTATCACTATCACTATCACTATCACTATCACTATCACTATTGTTATTGTTATTGTTATTGTTATTGTTATTGTTATTGTTATTGTTATTGTTATTGTTATTGTTATTGTTATTGTTATTGTTATTGTTATTGTTATTGTTATTGTTATTGTTATTGTTATTGTTATTGTTATTGTTATTGTTATTATTATTATTATTATTATTATTATTATTATTATTATTATTATTATTATTATTATTATTATTATTATTATTATTATTATTAGTAATGAAAAGACAAACAATGAAGATGAAAGAAAATTCAAAAATCAGAAGTGTCGACTAGTTCAGTTTTTAAAAGGAAGTTTGAAATGAATCCAGCCCAGTGCCTCAAAGCCCGTCAAGCGTGATTTAACAGAACCTGCACACAGCCAAATGAGGTACAAAAAGACAGAATGCTCTTCAACCTTACCCAAAGCGTCAACTCAGCCTTCATCCACTGTCCAGGATGCCAGGAGTATGCTGAAATATTGGAAGGGGACTGGTTTCAATGCCAAAAGTGTGCAGAATGGTGGCATATAGCTTATTCCAATTATGAAGGAAGCAGGCAATTTAACTGTGGCTATTGTGGAGAATGACTCGGACCATAAGGAAGTTTCAATCTGTCCTTTATCTTAATATGTTTATGTACTCGCTGTTGTTTAGATAAATGGTGGTTAGTATGAGACAGACTATGGTCCTTTGATCTCTTCTTCTATTGTAATTAAAGTCAGAGCAATATGCAGTACAATTAAACATTTGTGTTCTCTGCGTACTTTTAAGCGGCGTTATGCGCACTCATATCCCATGTATGGGGCAAAAGTTTCCATGGATCACATTTTGATTGAACATTTTATAACTATTTTGCAATGGAAAAAATAGGTTTTAACCACTGTTTGTGATACACCAAGTAAATAACACATATAACAATAAAAGACATGCCATTGTAGAGACCTTGAAAGGTTTAGTGCGTACACTTACCCCACACTACTCTACACTACGCAAACTTGTACTATCTTTCACAGAAGTAAATGTCCAACTCCATTGAAACCTGCACTAAGGGTCACCTAATACTGAAGGCGTTCTTATGTTGATGGTATGAGAATGAAATTAGTCATATGCTTCCCTTGCTGTTCAGAGGCAGGGCATCAATTGGCTCACCTCGCAGTTTCGAAAAACCAAATTTCAGCAATCCTTCTACATTAACTAGCAAATATTGCAAATTCAACCTCAGTGCACATATATAAAATATATTCTTTCTGTGATTCCATTAAGTTGTGGACTATATGTAAAAATCTGATGTGTTGCACTCACATGACTTTCCCTACTCTTGTACTAACCATTCTTACAAAGTATTATTCCTGTATCTTCTTCGTGTTACTTGATATAAACATTATCAGAAATTATCTTGTTGCTTATTCCCTTGTTGGTGCAAGAGGAATATTAGAATACAGCAGGCTTTGAGCGATAGTCAAGTCTTTTAAAGCTTTGAGATCGCGTTCTCTTTGCACGCTTCTATAAAAAAATGAACAACGATGTTCCATTTCACGAATGTTTCAAGTTTTCCGAATCTGACACAAATAACAAACAATATCTCCAAAATGGTTCACTCTATAAAAAAAATTATTTAGATATAAATTGTGTTTAGTCAGATCAACAATTTTTTTTTTTTTTTTTTTTTTTTTTTTTTTTTGTATATTAAGAACTTGTCTATCTTACGGTTTACGAGGTATTCAAAAGTCATCCAGAGCAAATAGGACTATATAAGGTACAGCCAGAAAATTCAAAATATGTATTTCATTTGCCATACAAATATCTTAAACATATGACATTTTAATCAAAATCGTTGGAGCCATTTTCAAGAAAATCAAAATTTTCCACAAATTTTCCTAAATTTTCCTAAATTACCCTAAAGGGTGGTTTAGGTTGGGGCTATTTTCTTCAAAATCTTCGTTTCGCATCCTTGAAAGACATTAAACTTAAATATCAAGTTTGATTTTTAACCGACCTTTCGTTTTTGAGTTATGCCGTCCACAGACTGACACACACACACACACACACACACACACACACACACACACACACACACACACACACACACACACACACACACACACACACACACAGAGAGAGAGACACACACACACACACACAAACACACACACGGACCTTTTTCTAAAAATGCTTTTTTGGATTCAGGGGGTCTCAAAACATATATTTCCGGTGAAATCTCGACATCGAATAGTAGTTTCCGTGTTCATACAGCTGAACTCGCTAAACTGGTCATAAAAATGCATTGCTTAGAGACCCAGATGCCAGTGAATGAAGTAATTAATGATATATTAAACCAAACACAACGCCATTGTAGACTACTTGAATGTGAAGCAATCTTTGGATCTAGCGGCGTTGATATGTTGTTTACTTTCAAGCACTACACAATGTCGCCATAACCCCACTAACCCAATTTCTACAACTGTGCCTTCATCCTGATTCTTCATTTCTGATAAAAAGCTAGAGAGGATCAAAGCCATATTGTTAAGTTTGTGTTTCAGAAAATAGGCATGCGGGAGCCGGGGATCGAACCTCCAGCCTAGCAGTGGTGAATTCTACAGATAGCGACTCAGCAAAGTCGGCTATTCTTCACAGCACTTGGGTTCTATTCATATGATATTGTCACCGCGCTCGCCGCATCTAATTGCCGACAGCAGCAGTGTCACCCATCGCATTATTGTCGGCACTACCGCAAAGGAGCCGAAGGAAAGAGACAGAGAATGGCCGCATTGTTGGGGCGCTTGCCGAAAGAGAGAAAAGGATAGAAGCTTCTGGAATCTTCCTCTTTGTATTCCACCGAATAACTGAACTTTCCAGAATAGTGCCTGGGAGATATAAATAGCGGTAAAGTGCGACAGGAGACAGTCAGTCAGACGTATGTGAAGGCTGAGTAGTCGTGCCGACGGAGACGGACAGACGATGTGGAGAGTTGTGCCGACGGAGAAGAGTTAGTTCTTTGTGTTACGAATTCGGAGTCGTGCTGTTGGAGAATCGGTAAAGACTTTCTTGCTGTTGCAACGAATGTACAAGTTACTGTTTACGGAAATAAAAGTGTTTCTTTATCTAGACTACATCTGTCTACTTTACTTCACACCCACTAAAAAAAGTTACAATATTAAGTTTTGTTGTTACTAACGTGGTAGCAAATTTCATAGAAGGCGGAAAGTTCGTAGCAGCGTTGGAAATGGGACAAACATTAGTGTTCAGTATGGAATTTGAGTTCCTTTAGTTTCCATGCCTCACGCTGGTTTTAATGGAGTTGGGTATTTACTTTTGTGAAAGATACTACATTATCATTATACGTGCATTGAAATTATTTTTCACAACATTCATCGGAATCGAGATACTCATTTTATGGATATGATTTATTATGAAAATGGTTATGAAAATAAACAGCTGGTACACATTTGTTTTCATATTTCGCAAAACCTCATCTCTAAGGCATGATACGAACAGTATAAAGATTATGCAGAGTCAGCCAAGAAGATCAACGTTATGCCTGGGATTCAAAACCACGAATCTTCAGCTTACTATGCCATCTCGTGACTTTTTCTACCTACTATAATTTATTTACATAAATACACCACAAATTATCCATAACTCAATCACGTAAGGATGCCAGGGTCTGTTAGACTCATGCTGGTAGCTCTGCGTTCTTGGTGAGATAACGAGTAATGTAAACATTTAGTATGTGGATAGCAAACTGATTGATTTTCATATAGGAACGTCTGTCCGGAAATGTACGGTTTGGATGCTGGAGAGCGTGGAATTTTGAGAATGAACGGTTGTGCCAATTAGTTAACATTCGTTTTGGTATCTTAATACGGAAGGTATTCTACTCTTTAGCCATCTGTGTACTGCTGATGAACGACCTGAGCCTAATAACATTCCTGCGCATGCGCTAAATTCCTCCATAGAGTCCTTGGCGCGCATCCTACTGCGCTGCTTGTGTAGCTTCCAGCACAGCAACGTTTTGAACAGCAGCGCGGCACGTACCAGTACACAGCTGCTGAAGTGCCCGACATGACCTCCAGCACACCTTGATGTAAATGTGCGGAATTCCCTCAACGTCGCTTACTGAAATCGATCGATTGGTAACGGTGGACCAGTTCCATGGCCAGCACTGTTGGCAGATCTGACACCTCTCGGCTTTTTTCTGTGGAGTATGGTTTATGGCACTCCTGTAACGCCAACGGAGGACCTTATGGCTCAAGTCCACGGAGTGATTGAAAATCCTAAAAGACAACCACACGTATTGGGTCATGTGCTTGAGGCTCATCACTGTAATATAGGCTCTGCAATTACGTAGGAGATACACAGTTCGAAGCCCATTTGTAATGTATACAGCACGACATTGGCTTTATTGACGAAATGTGAAAGTACACTCATCTCTCACTTCGATGCACTACAGCGTCCAAACCGTGCATTTCCGGACAGGGGTCCCTATTTGAAAAGCAACCAGTTTTTCGTCCCACATGACCTACTAAGCGTTGTCGTTCTTTTTTTTTGGGGGGGGGGACGCCTGTATATATCACATGTCCTAGGGGAGTTTCTTGTACCATCAATAAGTATTTTTTTTAATTTATTTATTATTTAAAGTCGCTTCAACATAAAAGTCATATCACGACTAAACATTGAGGGAAAAAAGGAGGAAACAAATCATGAAGTTTACATTGAATTTAAACATTAACTTTGCATGCTTTGATGAACTTGATGATTTTCTTGTGATATTGTTGATCACCCAAAGCTAGCTGAAGGTTCTCAGGAACTCCATACTGAAGTCGCTGGTGATTGTATCTTGGGCAAACAGTGAGCAGATGCTGAACGGTAAGAGTAGAATCACACAGAGTACATTTAGGAGGAAGTTCACGGGACAGAATGTAGGAATGAGTAAGCGCAGTGTGGCCAATGCATAATCGGGTTATTTGTACCTGGCCTCGCCGGGTTAGTGTTCTAATTGTTGTGGACAGGTTAGGTATTGGACAGACATCATGCAGTTTGCTGTTGGATGTAGTTGTCCAATCTATCTTCCATCGGTGTAGGATAGTTCTTTTAAGATGCCGTAAATAGTCTTCATGTGGTAGCTTAAGATCTGGTAAGCTTGGAGGATGCTTCTTTTGCGGCAGTGTCAGCAAGATCATTTCCTGGTATGTTACAGTGAGATGGTATCCATGCCAAGATCAGTTGTTTACCTGATGAAATAAGCTCATTGTATAATTCACGTATCTCCCTTACCAAGGTGTGGCAAGGAGATCGCTGTTGTATAGCCATTAATGCACTAAGGGAATCTGTGTCTATAATGAATGATTTGAAGTCTCCATTCTTTGATATATAATCCATGGCGAAACGTATAGCAAACAGTTCACTAGAGAAAATGGTGAGAGTGTCTGGTAGACTATACATCATGGTGTGGTTAGGAGCAACCACCGCACAGCCATTATTGTTGTCACACCGGGAACCATCTGTATAAATTGGCTCAAAATTGGCATACGTGTCACACAATTCTTTGAACAGCATGGTAAAACAATATTTTTGGGTATGAGCCTTCACATATTTTGTCAAAGTGGTCTTGATGACAGGTAATTTTATTCTCCATGGTATATCATTTATGCTGAAGGTACGGGAAATGAAAGAAGGAATAGTCAGATTAAACTCTTCAAGGTATGTAACAATTCTTTGGGAGAAGGGTAGAATAGGGAACCCTTTGGGTTGAGCATTATCTTGGCGTGATATATAAGCAACTGCACCAGAATTAGGTCTGGTTAAGGTCTTGGTAAAATAAGTAAGACTTAACATTTTACGTCGGAAAGAAAGTGGTTGTTCATCTGCTGCAATTTTTAGACTCTCTGTAGGAAGAGTATGGAATGCCCCAAGTGCAATTCTTAGAGCTGTGGTTTGAACAGTGTCCAGCATTTTAAGACTTGATAGTTTGGCGGAGTTATAAACAATAGAACCGTAATCCAACTTGGAGAGGATGGTCATTCTGTAAGTGCGAAGTAGAACACTGAGATCGGCTCCCCAGCCTTTGGCAGATAAGACTTTTAAAAGATTAAGCCGCCGAACACAATCAGCTTTAAGAAGCTTAAGATGGTGTATCCAAGTCAACTTATGATCAAAGTGCATGCCCAGTATACGGACGGTATTTACCACTGGGAGTTGGCAATTGGTAATGTGTAGTATAGGGTTTGGGCTAGGAGTTTTCAATCTGGAGAAAAGAATAGCTTGACTTTTTTGGGAACACATACTTAAGAGTGTTTTTTTTTTCTTTGAAAAAGACGACCTTATACTACCAGATTTCAAGGACAATAATTCTCAAAAAAGGCCTCCAGAATTTCTACTTTCATACATCATGCCCATTCACAAAAGTGCATTATACTGTTAGATAAAAATGTTCAAAATCAAGCAATCACTTTGGAACATGAAATATAGGAGTGAATTACACCAAATACAGGTACTTCGTTTGGTATTGGAAAATAAGTGCTGTGTGTATTATTGTTTATTATGCAAAATATTGAATTGTGGCTGAAGTCTCCTAGAAAACAGCCCAACTTTGGCCATGAAAAAAATATAGTGAAAAAAAAAAGTTACACTGTGTTTACTCTGGTCGCTATAAATGCATTGTTTAATTGTGTACCTTTTTGGAACGAAAGTTGTGTTAAAAATTAAAGAAATTGAGTACTAAGTACTGTGTTTGCTTTGCTTTAAAGCTTCATCATACAAGAAAATAATTTTACGCCAAAATTGTTTTTAAAATAAACTTATTTATCAGTTTCATCATTTCTTAGTCCTGCCCATGGTTCGTTTTTAAAGGTGTCGTAATTGTAATATTTCTAAAAATAAAGCTTTCATGTCATATACGAAGGGATGATTGTAGTTTCCTCACAAACTGAATCTTCTGCATGTTATACACATGCTTGTTGTCTGGAAACACAAGGAAGAATTGTTTCGCCGAGTTTTTTCACAAGCACCTTATTTCATGTGTTCCCAGAATCCAAAATTTCTGCAGCACAAAATTTTTGATTCTTATCTATCATAAACTGCACAAGATCGAAGTCTCCTGCATCGTCTCATCAAAACAACCAGTGGGACATATCTTAAACCACTTGTGTTGGAACTTCTAGGAGAAAAAGGCTCAATTTGTACTAAATCACCTTCTTGTTCTAACACAGAATGAGTTTCTTCGGGTTCGATTTCTCTTGAAATAGTGTTTTCTACTGACACACTCTTTCCAGATTTTACATTCCAGTTCTTTGATTATTATATATTCTTTTTTTCTCTCTCCTATGCCTGCAGATTTCACGAGTTTCGTGAATGAATCACTCCAAGGCAGCTCATAGTTCTTATTTTACTTTTTTGGTTAATATTCTGTAAAGTAAGTTACTATAATACACTGTTGGTTTTGTCTATGTATATTTATTGAATTTAGCCTAGTTTTATTCCTTTTCAGACACATGGTTTAAAAAACATATTTCGGGACTATTTTAATACAGTTGGTGCTGCAGGAACAGCATCTGGAATTTTTCTTTGGTATTTTGGCTTGGACGGAGTTAGGCTGCAGATGCACACCAATGGATATAGAACTAATTCAATGAAATACTAATTGTTTGATTTGTTTCAGTCTTAATGAAGTTATAATCACCTACACCTTAAAGTTTTAGCTAGGTATAAGTTTCTAAAGTAAGAACAAATTAGAAACTAAAAACTTCACTTATCTTACTAATGTTGCAAGTTATTTTTTCAAACACTGACTCGTTTCTTTTGATGTAACTGCTTTATTTCCTAGTATTCCTAGAAAAAAACTTTTGATTTTTTTAAAACAATGGTTAAATTCTTTAGAATTAAACAAAGATTTAATAGATGATTTTGTAAAACTTATAAATCTTTGTTTGGATCAAAATTTATTTAGTTTTAATGGTAATTTTTTTCAACAAACTTCTGGCTTGGCAATGGGTAGCCCACTTTCGCCATTTCTTGCTAATCTTTTCATGAGCTTTTTGAAACTCAAATTATAAAATCATTCCCTCTAATTTTTAAAATATGGTATAGATATGTGGATGACATTTTTGCTGTTGTCCCTAAAAACAGATAAATGATGCTTTAAAACTTTTAAATTTACAAGATAAAGCTATACAATTCACTTTTGAAACTGAAAATAATGGATGCCTTTCATTTCTGGACTTAAAAATTAAAATACATAACAATAAATTGAATTTTGCTATTTACAAAAAATCTACTCACACTGATAATTACATAAAAAATAAAAGTTTTAATCCTTTTGCACACAAATTTGCTGTTTTCAATAGTTTAATTTATAGGTTAATAAATATACCCCTTAATAAAGAAGAATTTTGTACAGAATATAAACACATTATTAACACTGCAGTAATTAATGGTTTTAATACAGATTTTATACATAAAAAGTTAGAAAAATTTAAGTATCAAAAAGATGTTAAAGAAGTTTCTAACCTCAAAAAAATAAAAGATAATTGTATTTTTAAAAAGTTTATTTACCATCCATGGGCCAATAAAAGATTTGCAAAGATTTTTAAAGAATATGGAATAAATTTGGTCCCTCAAAATAAATTTAATATACAAAATTTACTTAATTTTTCTAAAAAAGATAAAATACCAAATTATAAAAAATCTGGCATTTATCAATTTAGCTGTTTAGATTGTGATAAGGTTTATATTGGTAAAACTAAACGTCATTTAGAAACCAGAATAAAAGAGCATTTTAGAAATATTAAATATAAACAAACTGATAAATCAGCTGTGGCAGATCATTTTTGGTCATTTAATCATGAAATTAATCCAGAAGTTAAATTATTAAAACAATTAAGTGGACCTATAGATTTAATGGTCTGGGAAAAAATTGTATTTTAAAAACAGGAACTGTGTTATGAACTTTGAATTACCTTCTATAGATTGTATTTATAAATTTTTGTTTTCAGAGATTAGTAATTAAAATGAATATCAGTACTTATGTTTTTTGTTTTCAGAAAAAAGAAATTAATGATTGTAGCTTTGGTATGGAATTTGTTTGCATAGCTTTGAGAATGAGTTGGAGTCAACTTGAAACTCGAGTCAGTGTTTGAAAAAATAACTTGCAACATTACTAAGATAAGTGAAGCTTTTAGTTTCTAATTTGTTCTTACTTTAGAATCTTGTTGCTTCACTGTTAATAGCTTCAATTTCCTTAATTAAGGTATAAGTTTGTTTTCATTCTTCCGAACAGCAACACTTGCGGATGGAACGATATCAGTAGCTACTTATGCCTACTTTACGCACCAGGATGCACGGAAAACAGCATTGCAACTAATGGTGTCCATTGGCTGTACAATTAGCCTTACGAAATCGTTGCGATATTAATATTCTAGATGACAGAATAAAAAGTAAAGTTCAACAACCCAATGGTCGAAGATGCCCAAGGTGGCCAAAATTGGCTTGTTTTACGGTACTATCATTTACTCAGGAAAATGTCTTTGTCCTTGAACCGCGCAATCACGCTGTGGAGTGGAAAGCTTCTTGGTGGATGTAAATAGAGTAACACCAGCAGTTCAAAATTACTATCTACAAGGTAGTTGAACTGTAAGGGTGGCAGTGCTGCTACAATATTAAATCGTGTGGTTCCTTGAATCTCCAATAAACATCATACATTGGTTATGTTATTAAAAGTGTGATCATAATTGCTTTGTTTGATTCGGTAATGCAGTGTATTACTGATGCTCTTTCGCGTAATACTTTTACTTTACAAAAAAGCATTTTTAGAAAAAGTTGTGTGTGTCTGTGTGTCTGTCTGTCTGTCTGTTTGTCTGTCTGTCTGTCTGTCTGTCTGTCTGTCTGTCTGTCTGTCTGTCTGTCTGTCTGTCTGTCTGTGTCTGTCAGTCTGTGGACAGCATAACTCAAAAACGAAAAGTCGGTTAAAAACCAAAGTTGGCATTTGAGGTTAATGTCATTCAAGGATGCGACACGAAAATTTTGAAGATAATTGCTCCACCCTAAACTACCCT
>CM060962.1:84281911-84314411 GCA_030765045.1 Tenodera sinensis
ATGTTATGAAAAAATTACCCCATCATTTACTTCTAATGTTATTTCTAAGCAAGTACAACAAATTTCATGCATGTGTAGTGAGAACTGCATCGTGTGGAGCATTTTAAAGAGCAAATAGTGCTAAAAATAAAAACATGAGAAAACTAAGTTTGAAGTGGTAGCAAGGGGAATGAATCTGTGTTGACTTAAACGGACATTACCGTTCAATGGCCACGTAACGTGGTTAAAAAGGCCGTAAGGCTATAAAAAGTATATCAAAATAAAGCAGAAGGTTTTATACTATTTGATAAAACAAAAATTCATTTTTGTCACTTTTTGAAATTTTTAGGCATTTTACACGGATGCGTATCCTTAAGTGTGCTTATGAACAAATAAGATGATAAAAGAGTTTCTTTTTCATAAGGAAGATAGTCTACTATAGCAAGTAACCCCCAGGGGCATACTACGGTAGGTACGGGTTTGGCGCACCTGGGGTCCCGAGCCATACTCTCGATTGGGCTCCTCTAAGGGTTGAGAGAGTATATGCTAAACGCCCAATCACCACTTTTGTGTTTGACCTCCCACCTGAGACCTCCCTGTACACAGTCTGATGCATAACCTACGCGCGGGTTGTAGGTGGATGGGGAGACGCAAGGGGTGACTGGGTAACCGCGTAATTCCCAGCTCCTGGTTATCATGTAGGATCTGTGTTCGTATCCGCTGATAAAGGTCAGTCCCAGGGAGGGGTCATTGCATGAGCTGATGCATTCCTGAAGGCGATTGTGTCCCTCTGTCTATACATTGGGAGGTGAGACCCTAGGGCGAGCTAGGTCCAGGCCAGGACTCTCACCTAAGCCGGAGTGGCGCCCAGGATGTGAGCATGTCATCGGAGGCATCTGCAATGGTGGAGGATTAATGCGCCATGGCGCAAAAATCCATTAAAAAAACACGCCAAGACAACTGTAAAGGAAGTAGCTGAGTCGAGTGATCCTCGCTACTTGGTAATTACTAGAACAGAGGAAGGACGGAAATTTACAACGGTGAATCCATTTGTAATACAGAAGGGTCTTGGCAAAATAGCTGGCCCAGTGAAAAACTGCACTAGATCAAAAAATGGCACGCTCCTGGTTGAAGCTAATTCAGCGTCCCAGGCAGCCAAGATATTAAAATTCAATGTGTTAGCCAGTTATGCGGTTAAAGTAGAGATGTACAGGACTCTGAACTCCTCGCGCGGTGTGATAAACACTCGTGCTTTTGACTTATGTCTAATGAGGAGATTCAAGAGAATTTAGAAGAACAAGGTGTGACAGTGGTTTATCGAGTTCAGCGTGGCGAATGCCAGCCCACAGGGACCCTGTTCCTTACCTTTGATAGGGTAGATCTCCCGCTAAGGATTAAGGCAGAGCATGAGGCCATTGAAGTTAGGCCATATATACCGAACCCGCTCCGTATCAACGCTTTGGACACACAAGCAATTTTTGTAATGATAAAGCTACCGGCGTTGACTGTGGAGGCACTGCACATGATGATGCATGTACATCACCCAGTTGTATAAACTGCAGGGGGGAACGTCCATCTAGTTCCCGAGAATGCCCCCGATTTATAAAGGAGAAAGCCATCCAAGAGATGCGGGTTAGGGAGAAGTTGTCCTTCTGGGAAGCCCGTAAACTCATGAGTTTGCACCAACCCTCTATCCCGAAGACGGGTACTGATAGCTCGGTTGCAGCTAAACCGTTACCACGGCGGGAAATCGCAACACAAACTAGCGATACAGACGTGGCTACAACTTCAAATAAAACTGTTTTATAGCCATTCCAAAGCCAAAGCTTCCAACATCGTCGCCTAAGTCCGTATCAACCTCTACAAAAACCGCAGATGAACCGAGAACTTCAGCTAAGTCACCAACAAAAGCCTCGACCTCTACGAATAAGACTGTCAAGACTGTGGTATATGATGCTTCATTCAAGAAATTTAAGACCAACTACAACAGATCCGACTTCCTGAAAGATAGTGATGAGATTGCTCCCAGTAAAACTAAGGGAAAAAAGAGTCCAAGATCATCTGCTCGAAGATCCTCTTCTGAGGAATCTTCTGGATTGGACTATGATTGGTGACTTTCATCTTCGCCGATCACCGTTTCAGATCGGTTCCAGGCAATCGAACCGAAGTTCGCAATGGGGAAACGGTCGTCCTCGTTAGAGGACATGAAGCTGGAGGATCCGGCCCAAACTGGGAGAACTCCAGTAAAAAAGAGACAGGACAAAGCCTCTGAAAAGAGCGTAAGCCCAAGAAGTAAGAAAAGGGCTAAATTAAATCGACCACCGCCTACTACAAGGTAATGCACAGTTACCTTCGAGTACTTATCTCACACAGATTTTAACATAGCTATCCTACAATGGAACATACGTGGCATTAGAACACAACGACCAGATCTAGAGCTGTTCCACAATACGAACGAACCTTTAGCTGCATGTTTGCAAGAGACTATGTTGCGTCCACAAGGCACTTTCCATCTCAGAAGATACACCCCAGTATGGCGTGATGTTACACCAGAAGAGGGTGTTCCAGCGCATGGCGGCGCTATCACGCTTGTCAGAGATGATGTATATATATACCCTTACGGTCTGATATACAATCAGTCGCCGTAAGGATTCTACTGCGAACTATTCAGTTTACCATTTGTAACGTTTATTTGCCTCAACCCACTTTGGGGGGTTCAAGTCGCGCTCGTGCGAGAGGCAAGCTAATCGTCGAGTTACAACCTAGCTCTCCTCAACACTAGAGAGCCCTTTCTGACTCTTTCAATAGTCTGTCGAACCTTGATCTTGCCGTTTGTTCACCTCAGTTGGCAATCTCCTTACAATGGAATGTCATCTCTGATTTATACTAGTGACCACTTTCCGTGTCTTATTGGTCTCTTAGCGCAAAATACATGTTCCACGCGTATGCCCAGATGGCACAGATTTCAAGCATCCGCACTTGCTTTTTAGAATTTTTGCCAGGCTATCCTGATCAATGCTTTATTTACACCGATGGATCCAAGAGCACCAGAGATTTTGAATGTGCTTATGTTTATGAAAACGGACCATCTACATTCGGTATTCCTAATGTGACTTCCATTGTACTGCCGAGCTCTATGCAATTTACCGAGCCGTTTTATATGTGCGCCGTCGCAAATTAGGTGACTGCCTGATTTTGAGTGATTCCCTTAGTGCACTTCAGAGCCTTCGTGAGCTGTACAACCCCCATCCTAATGTACAATGTATCCAGGATGCCCTCCATGTTACACACGCCCCTGGTGTTAGCACGGTGTGTGGATGGATTCCTGGTCACGTGGGTTTGCCGGGGAATGAAATGGTGGATTTGGCAGTAAAAGCGGCAACTACAGAACCCACTATTACCATCCCTCGTGTTACTTCGGAAGACTTTAGGCTTGAAGTGCGGATTGCGGTGCTGTCGTGCTGGTACGAAGAGTGGTCAGCTCTCCGTGGTAATAAGCTTAGAGAATTTAAAGCACTTCCAATAAACTGAGTCACTTCCTCTCGCATATCTCGTTGCGAGAAAGTTAATTTGGATCGGTTGAGAATTGGCCACTGTAATTTTTCGCATGGTTACCTATTTAAACGGGACCCTGGCCCTCTATGTCCACTGTGTGACAACCTTTTGTCAGTCCGTCACGTGTTGCTAGAGTGCTCCTCTCTAGCGCACCTTCGAGATTCTCTGCAGCTGCCTCCCAAACTTGCAGAGGTCTTAGCGGACGACAAAACAGCGGTTGATAGAGTTTGTAAGTTTTTAGCGCAGTGAAAAGTGAAATTGAGTAGGTATTTGAAATTGTATACACCGAACTTTTATACTCTTTTGACATATTTATGACTTCATATTAATTTCGGCTCTTGCCACTGTTTTGTGTACTTGTATATTTTCCTTTTTAGTAGCAATTTTATTTTTTATTGAAGTTTATATCTGGCTATTGCCATGAACTGTTTTTAAGGGCGCTGATGACCACGTCTTTCTCTTCAGTTTTGCTTGCTCTGATCCAAATGAACCAGAACTTCTTGCTCTTATTAACACGAGTATTGACTTCCATCACATCTGAACTGTTATACTGGTACAACCTGCTTGAAGTAGTTAGCTGTTAACAGGCACATAACACTAATGTACTGTCCTCAGCATAGCACTTCTGCCAACTTTGGAGTTATCTTTGAACTGCTTCCCGAACTCTTGGTACTTGACACTCTTGATATGTTATTAGCAATGGTCCATAGCACCATTGTAAACAAAAATTCACATTTTGTCAGAAGTGGCACTTAGCAGCATTGCTATTTAAATAACACAATTTAGAAAAATATTTGGTTATTTATTGTAACAAAAATTGATATGCGATCGATCATTAAATGATTGTTGACTTACGTTTCATCTTAATTAGTTAATTATACACAAGATTAATGAGAATGACAATTTAAAATATAATTATTAACTTCAGTTAGGAGCAAAAAAGTAAAAAAATATTACAATTGTTGCTTCATAAAAAATAAAATGATGTGAAGAAATAGTGTATTTTACTATTAGAAGAAAAGTTGCATGCTTATACATCTGGTTTTAGTGCATATAAATCCGCCCTCTAACGATTACATTAATTTGGTTTAACTGAACTGCACAGAGTTCAAGATCCTGTTCAGGACTAAACTTGGATAAGTCTAAAACTTTATGTCAAATCACACACACACACACACACACACACACACACACACACACACACACACACACACACACACACACACACACACACACACACACACACACACACACATCACCACACACATATAAACTGGGTATCCCAAAAACCACCGATGACGATTAGTATGTCATGCGGGATATCAAACTGATAGGCTTTCAAACAGGAAAAGCACGGTTTGGGTGTTGGAGAGCGGCATCTGACTTTAGGCATTGGCTTGTAAGTCATACAGAAGGGGAAGGTAATCAGATAAAGAAAGAAAGTTATACGGCAGATATCCAGCCGTTTAGCCATCTGTGTACTGGAATGAACAACCTATGCATAGTAACAGTCCTGCAAATGCACTAAATTCCTTTATAGAGGCCTTGGTGCGCAACCTACTATGTAGCTTCCGCTACAGTAATGTTTTTTTAACAGCAGTGCGACATGTACTAGTACACAGCTGCGGAACTGGCCGACATGACCTCCAGCACACTTTAATGTAAATTTGTGGAATCACTTCAACGTAGCATATCTAAATCAAAGGACTGGTAGAGGTGGACCAGTTCCATGGCCAGCACGGTCGCCAGATCCAACACCGCTCGACTATTTTCTGTAGAGTTCTGTGAAGATTATGGTATATGGCACTCCTTTAACGTCAGCGGAGGACTTTATTGCTCGAGCTCACGGACTTGAACATCTTCAAAGATAACCACACGTGTTGGGTCATGTGCGTGAGGCTCACCATCCCGATATAGTCTCTGCAATGACGTAGGAGATACACAATTCGGAGCCCCTTTATAATGTAGATAGCTCGACTTTGGGTTTGCTAGCGAAATGTGAGGGTACATCCATCTCACATTTCGATGCGCTACTCATATATATTATATGTAAACCCCGCGCGACAGCCCACGAAGGGCCAAGGCCTACCGCCCAGCCGCTGCGTCCCCCACCTCTGCCCACTACAGGCGTCATTGGTGAGGTGCAGTACTGGAGGGTGGGACGTGGTCAGCGCCCCGAGCCCTCCCGGCCAGTTATGCGGTCTTCTCGACCTGGGGCCGCTACTTCTCCATCAAGTAGCTCCTCAATTGGTCCCCCCGGGACCTAACGAGGCTGAGTGCACCCCGTGCCAGACCTCCCAGAGGGGATAAAATCCCCATGCTGGTACCGGGGATCGAACCCGGGTCCTCCGCGCCACAGGCAAGCGCACTGCCAGCTGCGCTACGGAGGCGGCCCATATATATTATATACCGAGTGTTAATGAACTACACCGAAATATTTTCAGAGGATATCAAGTAATTTGAGATAAGAGACGTATGACCTGTTCATTCAAATTTTGAATTTACGGCTATAAGTCTCTAAAGTGCCAATACGCCACTGACTAATATCAACCATTCGAGAGCGCAACACACAAAAAGAAGGGACGCCTTAGAGTGTACCTTTCTGGTGCAATGATTATAACATTAGCATTCGAGCATAAGCACATCATCGTTTTCGAGTTCGAGCCTCGTTCGTTTCTTTTTTCATTTCTTCTTCTTTTCTTTATTTTGAGTAGAGCAAATTAATGCTGTTTTCATCTAGATTTTAAATTATGTTTCAATGTATTTTTATCTAATATGTCAGTACAATTAATTACAATTCTTGCTTAAAAAAAGTTGAAACCTGCTTAGTACGTGCATATGCTGCACTTCAGAATGGAATAAGTGTCAAAGAAAGAGCAAAAGCATAAAAACATCTAAGACTTTATGTCAGTTTTACAGGAACTACTCGAAATTGTGACCTGAATTTTCATGGTAAAATTGACAGCGACGAAGGAATGATTGTCGTTCTCTATTCAAGATTTCTGGTGTGAGCCGAAGAAGGAAATAGTGGTGTTAATGCTCTTCTTCAGATGGAATTAAAAAGGAAAGTAAAATTAGTAAGTGCATGATAGGAAACAACCGATGAACCTTGTGACTGCAACCTTTGACGTTATAAATTGAGCCACAAGAACAACCAACGAAACGTCTCTGGAGTAGGCTTCACAACGCAAGAAGGCAGTTAATCGTTGTTCAGTGTCGCACTGTCAGGCGATTAGTTCAAGATTTGAGAGATATTTATGGCATTAAATCTTGAGAACGCTGATAACGAGCTGCTGAAGATCGATATTCCTAGACTCGGGCAGCAGTTTTAAAGACATTCTGAACCAATTTTTCATCAGGCTTTGCTTTAACACCAGCTTATCAGCATCTGATATTAATATGTTTAATGCCATATAACTGCGTTCTATTTAGTCGCGGACCATTCATTGCCTATCTCAAATTATTATAAATCTCTCGGGTTATTTCGGTGTAGTTAATTAACATCATATACATGGATGGATGGACGGACGGAGGGTTAGATAGATGGATAGATAGACGGACGGACAGACGGACAGATAGAAATTCCACCTTTGTGTAAATTTTGTCTTGAGAACTCTACTCCTAAAGAGTACCAATGCAATAAAATTGGGTGAAGTTCCTATTATGTCAAGTGGTGTTGGGAAATTCATAAAATGTACTGTAGTAGCCTTTCAGAATTAAGGTGAATAACAATTTCGTCCACTTTGTTTCTTAAATTACTTATATTTTGATTAAATACAGGCAGACAATTTTATTACTAGGCTTAGTAGGTGAGCTACCAAAAGAACGAAGTTATGCACCCTTTGTCTGTAGAGCAGATGGACAGAACGGTTGCTCAAACTATGCCGTCACATGTACTACGAAAGCGTATAACTTGAATCCTCCTTAATATAGCTGGACTCCTAAGCCTAGTTATTACCATCATCATTGTTACTACCATCACTGCGATGGTGTAAGGAGCATTATTTCTAGAGTTATTAAAGGATTCTGCACTAAATATTAGAAAGCTTTCACAATTCTAAAATAAATTAGATTCATTTGGAAAGCAAACCTTTTAAGAGCTGATCGCTATGTGACAGTTTTGACATTTCATTCTCTTTTGTCCAGGACATAAAAAATGAGCAACACCTTCCCATTTGAGAAAAGTATAATTATAGGAAAATTCAAACAAATAACAAGGAATATCTCCGAAATAGTTCACTTCAGAAAAACAACATATGGATGTAAATTGTGTGTTTTAGCAATATCTACACTTTCTGTGCAGTAGGATTGTATCTACCTTTTACGATTTACCAGTTATGTGAAAGTTATTCAAGATAACAGCTGTTTCGTTCAACACTCACAGCTCCATCACAAAAAACAGACTTCTCTCGCCGTTTCTACCCGCTTATATAGACAAGAAAGACATAGTGCAGAATTTTCTCGAAATTCACCGCGCTTCTCGAACCTCTGACAAATAAGCCGATTGTAGAAAGTTCCCGAACAGTCTGGTAACTCTTTGCTCTGCCGTGCCATTACCATCAGCCACGTACTTAAAAGCCGTGCAGCGGTGTGAGGTAGCTTGAGCTCGAGCGTCTCTAACGTTTTGACGTTTCCAGCGCCACAATACCTTAAACATATGATATTTTATTCACAAGTGCTAGAGGCATTTTTGAGAAAATTATAATTTTCGAAAAGTGTTGCACCTAAAGACTAGTGTTTCTTCTAATTCTAGTGTCGCATCCTTACAAGCCGCTGAACTCCAACTTTCTATTTTTTAATTATACTGTTCAAAGACACACACACACACACATACATACACACACACACACACACACACACACACACACACACAAACACAAACACACAATGCCCGCGCGCCACAGACCTCTTTCCCACACCTTCACCCAACAAGCCAAACAACCAACCACGTCAACTAACCATCCGATGGTTCTGAAACGGCCGTTTCAAACACGGGATTTTGCCTATAACATATCCAATGAGCCGTTACTAAATCACGGGTAATTTATGTTAAACCAGCTTTTGCAATTACTAATTCGGTTTATTAAAAAGGATAGGACTTTTTCTTAATTACACATGTTTTACTACAATTTATCAGCAATTAACTTTTTTAAAATGTAACTAACCAATTTGTTAACACCAGTTGAATATCGTTTAAGCTGCAGAAGATTCTTGAACTGAATCGTGGCTTTGAAGATATGGAAGTTATAAATTCAGTATTACGGGGAGAAAAGTATACAGGAAAATTACCCATAGAACCTGCTGCATTAATATCTATGCCGTATGGCCTAATGACGTTATGTTTCGTTGAAGCAATGTTTTCTTCATACAAGAATGAGTTACATGATAATAGGAAATCGTTTACGTCACAAAATTTGGGCGCGTATCTACTATAATGCCTAAAACTAACCTTTAAAAAAAAAAAAAAATCGCAAAGTAAACTTTTGTGGAGAAAATCTCATAAATTAATCCCACAAAAATAAGAGAAAACATAAAATTATTGGTGCCTGAACTGACCAGCGAAACAAAAGCTTAAAGAAATGTATTTTAAGCACACAAGAAACCTAAAATGAAGTTGTATTCTACCTAAACACCTGGGTCCTAGTGATTATCAATTGTTCCAGAGGCAAAGCCGCTGGTATGACCTTAGATGTTTAAGACGGTAGGGGCATAAGGGCATATATTTGTACTGATAATTGAGGAAGTGGTACCAAGCAATACTATATAAATATTTGCTTCATTTGCGGCCTTATATTTGGACTTATTAAGAGTAGTATGTTTTCAGATTGCTTAGTACCTTCAAACAGGCGTGCCACAGAAAACATGATGTAGAGTGGGCGGAACGAATGCTGTATCGGAACTGAGTTCGAATGCTTTCTGCAGTGCCAAAGACCTCACATTATCTAGGCCAGTGAGTCGAGCATTGAGGTGTGAAGCAAAACGGATAATCAATCTTAAAGGCGGTGTTTATTTTGCCTGCCAGTTACGACCATGTAAAAACATCAGGTATAAACTCTAGTGAGTCTAGATGGATTGGTTTGTGCGAAAACTGTTAGACAAAGGGAACAAAAAACAACCAACACACCAAGTGGATACATATTGAGGTACAATTTATCAAAATATCTGCACGTATACCCCTAACATCCTGTATATGGAAAAAATGTTACTTTTGGTAATTTTCGCCATTTAGTCTCCCCTTAAGTCACTTTACATGACTTCCTGATGCTGTGCTGAGCGTGATTGATCTCTTGAGAAACCGATTTTCTTACACTCTTTAACTTCGAGATTGAGAAGTTCGAATTAATATTATAGTCTACAATTTCACTATAACCCTCCGTTGGGTACGTGGTCCTTCGTGACACCGTTAGGTTTTGTCTCTGTGAGATAAACACGATCTTTTTGGCGTGTGAATTATAATTGCTTATTAATTTTTGTTTGTTTGTTTATTTTTACGATTATAGGTATATTTTATATCATATACGAACCGGTCATAAAATACATTACACTTAATGCTTAAAGTAAATACCTATAAACGTTAACATGTGTAATACAGACTTCACTTAATTCCTCACGCTTTCTCTGGAGCACTGGGCATCCATGAAATGTGTGTAATATACACTTAGATATAAATTAGAACTAAGATTTCACTCAACCAATAAGAATACATAGTGATTCAATCTTTGTTTCCACGAACACACACTATTATGAATCTTCTTAATTGGCACCATCATTATCAGAATTAACTTCATCGTCGTGCTGTGTTTTTATTTGTAGTGTTTAACGCCCACTTTTACTACATACGTCATAGCAGGCGGTGACACTGATGATACATGGAATGAAGATGGAGCACCGGTGGAATGAGATTACAGGGGAAACCGGAGAACCCGGAGGAAATCCGCCCCACCCGCTTTGTTCACTACAAATCCCAAAAGCGGTTAAGCTGTGTTTCGTACTCCTAATTATATACAGACACACACACACACACACACACACACACACACACGCACACACACACACACACACACACACACACACACACATGGTTACCATACATCCTTACACCTGCTGCAACTCTTCTCAAAGAATCAAGGACTCTTTCGATCATACCTAGTTCCTCTCGGATTTGTGAAAATGCATTGCTCACATGCTCTTGCAACGTATGCACATTGTCGATGGATTTGGTATACACAATGCCTTTAAATGTACCCGTAGCTAAAACTTCAATGGAGTGAGGTCCGGCAAATGGGGAGGCCATGCTAATGGACCTGTTTGACAAATCCATCCGTTGGATGAAGTACATTATCTGGTGTAAATACTCAACACATGTAAAATGGCTCATATTTAAAAGAGGTATTTGACTGAGACTTAGGACATAGGAACATTCATTCTAGGTTTGTTCAATCCCAACTCCTGTTGCAATATCAGACACTATATATATATAAATTTTAATGCCCTTTTTTTCTCTTTTACCGTCGTTTATCCTTTAAAACCATACATTTTATTAAATTATTTCTACGTTCTGGAATTATACTGCTGCACAGTGTTTTACAACAGGCAGTTCTCAGTTGTTACATCCAAAACACTTTCAGATAAATTCTCGTTTTTTTTTTTTTTTTTGTTTTTTTTTTTTCCCTGTTTATGTGTATCTCTGCTCATTTTCGGAGTTAAGACTTTAAGTAGTAAAGGAATATATGCTTAGTAACGTTCACCACAAAATACAATACAAGCTATGCGAGCTATAACAACAATCTCCTGTTTATTATGTAGCGACAACAATGTGTTACGTGAGTTGGCGCGATATATCTACCAGGCACAGTATGATACTGTGCTGGAATAAAGGGAAACGATGGGAAGGAAATCGTGGTATGAAAAAAAGCACCACATAATTCACCTTTACTGACAAGGGGAAATCTCGAAAAACCCAAGTCTGAGTGCGCGATCGAACCGGCGGCCTCCCAAATGCCAGTCCCGAACGTTACCTTCCCGATACTGGGACGGTAAGTCCATAGCTTTATTTGTTGGAAGGATATTAAGGAAACATTACGCTATGTATCTGACAGGTACATACGCGACCGACGAGGGGCTAATAAAAATTTAAAGTGTTCTTGACTTGAACAGATGCCATGTATTAAACCAGCGATGACCACCGTTTGCGAAAGAGGGGAGTCTAGGTTTACCTCCTTCCACTATACGTGGATTTTGCCTCTCTTTAACCCTCCGCCGTGCATTGTGTTGCAGTGGTAGGTTGGTTATATGTACGTTGCGTTTGATTTACGAAAGCACTTTCAAACCTTATGCGCTACACATTTGCTCATTAGTCATTTCTTTGGCACTGCTTACGTTCAAGAAGTCTATCAATATTTGTCGACAAAGTGGAAGTGCATAGCCTTAGAAGATACACCAAGTGATCGTCGCCTAACTTATTGTGATACAGTCTTTTAATATGGTTCAATTTGGAGAAACCCTGTTCACAAATATATGTAGAGCTATACTTACTCTTATACACACTATCCTTGCAAATGCTTATTTCTCTATTTCTTTTTAATCTGCATAGACATTTTTAGAAAGTATCTAATTGCTAATTTTCTTGTAGGTGCAAGGGAAATATGGGAACAGAGTAGGCCTTAAGCGATAGTGAAATGTTTTAAGAGCTGGTTGCTGTGCGATGCTTGTGAAATCGCATTCTCTTTGCAAGACCAAGGGATAAAAAAAAGAATAACATATTCCTATTTGAAAAAAGTATAAGTATTAGCAAATTCAAACAAATAATAAAGAGTATTTCTGAAATGGTTCACTAAAAAGAAAAACGAAGTATTTGACATAAATTGTGTTTCAACCAGATCCACAGTTTTTATTTAGTAAGCTTTTGTCTGTCTCTTGCTATTTACCATTTATGCAAAAATCATCCGCGATGAAGAGGTCTTCTGACGGCATTCCCAGAAAATTCAAGATATGACCTAAAAACGACCATGTTTATGTCCGTCACTGGATACTGACTGTCTGTCCCTCCAACTGAAGGAGTGGAGTGGAGTTAGCCGCTCATTACGTAAGTTTCTCCAAAGGGACAAGGTTAGACTTCCCTGTATTAAACATCTTCTCGACGCTTCATTGTTAATTAACTTGAAAGGCTAAAGATGTAATGTATGACAGTTCTTCCAAACTCTCCCCAGACTGCTAAGAGGATGCGCAGTGTAATGTCTCAGGTTACCTTAAAGTGTAAACATCATTAAAAACGAGTTTTAGCTGAGCAGTTAATTGGAAGCGACGAGCGGTAACTAATTCTCTGCTAATAGGTAACATTTTTCCTGTTGTTGCGCGCATTATTTTTTAACTAAGCAGCAGGTTAATCTTTCTCACAGGTAATGAAAACTGACGTCACCTCTCATGAACTATAAAACACCTAAGTGCAATAAAACCTTGATAATTAGAAAACAAGTTTCTTAAGGTGCTCCAGACGTTGCTTATGTATGTTAGTTACCAGAAAAATAATAAAAAGGTGATAATAGGATAAGGCAAGGCTGAGTGAGGTGGCACCGCGGGAACGTGCGCCACTCGCATTCGGTAGGTCCCAGTTCGATCCACGGCGACTGCGCACACTGACTTGGGCTTTCCGTGGTTTCTCTTGTCACTTAGGCGAATGCTGGTGTGCTTAATTTCATTCCGCGGCTTCCTTTCCTTCCATTAATTTCATTTCCCTTGTGATGTTTGGGTCCGGTTGTCAGCGTGGCTTTTCGGGCAGCTGCGGGCAGATAGTGCGGTTTCCTGCGCTCTACCCTTCTCCCCTGACCCCGCTTGTAATAACTACTTGCCGTTGTGGTCTCCCTTCACCCCATCTCTCCGATGGATTCATCACGACGAATGTTTGCTCAAGAGCAGTGTCAACTTAGGCAATATGGACTTGAACACATACAAATAGCAGAAACACACACTCAAGTTTTTATAACATCCTCAGTATAACCTGCTAACAAATGCTACATCGAAGTTTCTTCTATCTGGATGACTTTAAGAAAAAAGAGAAACTAGTTCGGAATTTGTTTAGCATAAAGGGTTTTAACTGGCTCTATATTTTCTCTAAAGTATCTATTTATTTGTCTGTTTAATTTTCTGATTATATGAATTTATTGTGAATAAATTCCAAGGTATTCCAACAATTCACACAAACCAGAAAATGTCAAAATGTGTATTATATTTTTCATGCATCTTAAACATATGGAATATTAATCAGAACGTTAAAATCATTTTAGAAAAAATAGAAAACACCACATTTTTTCATATAAAAGAATATTTTGTGGAGGTTTCCCTGTAGGTATATTGCCAGAACAATTGGTATTCTTTTTTTTTTCGAATTTACTTCTGTTAACAGAGAGACGCATACGCAAATATTTTTCTTAGAAATTCTTATTTATTCCAAGTTATGCGGAAGATCTCCGAGGCCCAACGTGGTTCGGAGTTCATGGTAAAAGCTGTTGATTCTCTAGTGCCACGTCATCCTCATTATAACCTTACCATCAGAGGTAACGGGCACCGCCCGCTGTTTGACCTTGCTAATAAATGGGTTCAGCCACCTCTTGGTGTAACCTGATTTCAAAGAAGGAAGTAGTAAAGCATTGGAAGATAAACACCATCATATGTATTCCAAGTATGTACTTCCAATAAAATCTTGTTATCGAAGCGTATTATGTGGTAACCTGCATTGAGCTGCTCAAAACAGCACCGTTACTACGATACATACACCAGTTATTCAATGCATTGAATTCCGTATTCGCTGATGTATCCCTGGAGAACGTCATATTGTGTTTATGCCGGTGAACCAAAGAAGTGAGTTGCATCATAAGGTGTTGACGTCCTGCAGTATCAGCGGAGCACAAAGGAAACGGTCAGTGCTGATGTATCTAAGAATTAAGAGTTGTCAATCACATATCCCAGTCTTGATTTGTAATTTTTACCGGAGGTAAACAAGAGAGAGCCCTTGTAATCTGACTAGTCATGCCTAGGTTGGTTGTTATTGGTGTCTATGATACCATGAGAAGGCTGTTCCAAAACTGGCATTTTTTGTTACTTTGTATAAAAATGTGCCAGTCAGTATGCTGTAAAACATTTAATTCCTATCTAGACATGCTAAAAATTATATAGGTATTGCAATAGTCGTGAGGGTATTGCAATTAGTATGCCATGTCCTTTGTTTCAATATAAAGGCTCCGTTTTTAACATAAAATGTTTTAAATGGTAACCTAGATAAAGATATTAGCCATGTCTTGTTTTGTAGGTATAGATTAATGAGTTGGTATGAACTTCCCTTCGTATCATTTTACTTGCAACATAGGTTAGCTAAAGGGCATGAGTGGTAGGTAACCTAAGTGGTGCTTCCACGCATGAGCAATGAACTGATCAATAAGGAAACGCCGCTCAGAGATTATGCTACCAGCGTACACAGACAATGTGGAACTAAAACATTTCTAAGTATTTATCTATCTGGTTTAGAGCATACATTCTCACAAAGTCAACATCTTATGTTTGGATATCATACCTCTAAATGTATAAATATATCAAAGGCCTTCTCTCTGAAGATGTAAGGAGTTCAACCTCTTGCAGCGAAAAGTATATCTTCGGTGTGAATACAACATTGTTAGCCTTAGCACTAGCACTACAAATACTGCTACTTATAGTGATCATGAACAGCCCCGCCCTTTATATGCCTGCAAAGGTCAAGGTTGCACGTACTGTCAGCCTGTCTGGCTTTTCGGGTTGCGTTATGCAGACGTTCCCCATACCACAGGTGAGTTTGCACACCAAACTCAACGACATATCAACAGGAAAGGACCTTCATCCTTAGAATTCAAAATTATGTTTCAGGATGTAGATTCTTCTCCATTTCGTTGAATTTAATTCGTAAACGAAAAAAATAAATAAAAATTGAACGAACTGTAAGTACTTAAATTTTCCGGTGCGTAATAAGGATATGAACTGCACTTAATAGAATGTAACTAATCTTCATTTCAGAGCTTGTTTAAAGCACATACTTGCAATTAACACATAAGAAAAAATGCTGCTTAACCTTGGAGTAAACGTTATGACCCGCCTAAGCTTATTACCCCTAGGCTGTCCATGCTTAAATTGTAGCAAAGCTGAATAGAATGCGATAGAAATAACTAATAGCCCGGGTATTCATTACGTAACTCCTCTCACACGTCATTTGCAATATTTCCTATTAGAATAGTTAAATTAACAAGAGACAGTTAAGTCTCAGGAAATTATTTCCTGAAACTATATTTTGATCTACACATTCTAAAATCTGTTCTAAGGATTTTAGCTATAAAAACATTAATTTCCTTCATGCAAATGTAATAAATGTAAAAAATAAATTTAAAAGAAGAAACAAATGGTGAGCTAAACCTAGAACAATAACACACTTGAGCTTCTTAATACTTATTCTATTATTCTTGTTTGTGTCTGTTAGCATGGCAACGGTAAGCATTTGATTACCGGAGTCACAAATTCAGTTATCTGTTAGTAAGCACACCTTTCGTAGTTCACTGCAGCAAAGAGAGCGATTCTGAAACGCAAAATAAAATAAATAAATGACAAGTAAATGAATAAACATATAAATGAAAAAGTTCATATAAATTGGAGTTCACAGCATAGTATACATTATAAGATTAAAGGAGTGTTGTCGGTCTGGGTGGCTCAGTTGGTTAGACGCTAGCCTACTGACCCCAAGGTCGCGGGTTCAAATCCGGCCCAGACCTATGGTTTGTAAGTGTGCTTAAAAACGACAGAAAGAACTCCTTCGGGACGAAATGCCGGCACACCGGCAACTCTGATGTGATCCTGGCAATTGACAGCATGTTAGACAACAAAATATTTCAAACGAGTGTCATGCTTTTCAGCAATTGAAACATGCTGTTATATGGCGCTCGAGAGTAAAAATCATTGTCAGGTAAAATGGATAAACTAAATATCATTCCACTGCTTTTTGAAACAGCAAGCAGCCCATAAAACTTTACTTCATTATTCTCTTTTACTTTCTCTACTGGTAAGTAGAGGAAGTATTGTATTCCACCCAAACATTCGATGTCGAGATTTCACTGGAAATGTATGTTTTGAGACCCCCTGAATTAAAAAAAAAACGACATTTTCATAAAAAGGTCCGTGTGTGTGTGTGTGTGTGTGTGTGTGTGTGTGTGTGTGTGTGTGTGTGTGTGTGTGTGTGTGTGTGTGTGTGTGTCAGTCTGTCAGTCTATGTGTCTGTCTCTCTGCCAGTCTGTGGACAGCATAACTCAAAAACGAAAAATCAGTTAAAACCCAAAGTTGGTATTTAAGTTTAATATCTTTCAAGGATGCGACACGAAGATTTTGAATAAAATAGCGCCACCCTAAACTACCCTTTACATGGAAAATGTTTGGAAAATTTTGATTTTCTTTAAAATAACTAACGATTTTGATTAAAATGCCATATGTTTAAAATATCTGTGTGCCAAATGAAATGTATATTTTGAATATACTTTTGAATAACTCGTAAACCACAATAGACAAAATCTTACTGTACAAAAAATGTAGATCTTGCTAAAGCACACAATTTGTGTATGAATAACATATTTTGTAGAGTGAACCATTTCGGAGATATTCCTTGTTATTTGTTTGGGTTTTGGAGAAGTTATACTTATGTCAAGTGAAACATCGTTTTTCATCTTTTATATGTTAACAGTGCAAAGAGAACAGGATCTCAAAGCTTTAAAAGATTTGACTATCGCTCAAGGCCTACTGTATTCTAATATTCCCCTTGCACTACAAGGAAGTAAGCAAGAAGATAATTTGTACAAATGTTTATCTCAACTAACACTTTTTTTTTTGGTGGTTTGCTCATGTTCCATAACTTATAAAAATAATCTTTGGATGAGCATTATAAGTCGTATTTGTGATGTTTGTAGGCGCTTGGGTAATATAGATATCTCGCCGGAAATGAACGTTTTGAGATCCCCTGAGACCAACATGAGCTGCTGATCTGTGAACAGTATATCTCAGAAACGAAAAATCGGATGAATATCAAGCTTCACAGTTGAGTTTGACAACGTTTAAAGGTGCAAGACGAAAATGTTAAAAATCCGCCATCTCAAACTAATTTCTACGTGACACAATGTTCATTATCTTTCAATTCATAGAAAATAACGATTTTTATTAAAACTTCGTATCTTTGAGAAATTTGCTCGACGAATGAAGCGTAGGTATATCTTGAATCTTTTGTGAACGGCGCGTGAAGCCCTCTTCATTCTCAATGAATTCTATACGGCACAAAAACTATAAGATAGACAAAAGCTTACTCCAGAAAAAATGTATACCTCATTAAAATATAATCTTTGTGTCAAAGTAATTTTCTTGTAATCGCTTCCAAAATATGGGTGCATACTTTTTCTCCCAGGCTTACCCGTCGTATGCGGCATATTGGGAAATAAACTGATTTTCCTTTTTTCTACGTATCGGTTCTTAAGTGACTACAATTGAGTGATGGTACAATTATATTTTTCTAGGCACCTTGCATGTAATCAAGTCCATGCTTCACCATTTGCTATAATTTAAAAGCAATAGCTTTCTTAATTACTCCAGTTAGATAAAAGAAGCAGTTTTGTACTAGTAGTTTAGTATATCTATAAAAGATGCTGTAAAATGGTAATACATTAGAGCAGCGCTGTCCTTCATAAGCAAATTTTTACTCCGACGATTTCTAATATTAATTCAAATTTCAAGACAAAACTATTTGCTTGCAAATATCTTCCCAGTAGACCCCCAGGAACTATGATTTTGTACTCCTAAAGCAGTATTCCTTATTTCCCTAACCAGTATTTTCCTTTTTTCGCTTCAAAAGAAGTGTGCTTGCCCTAAGAATGGTTGTGATGGTGCCCATGCCTCCTTAGGTATGAGTTAAAATGTGTCCGAGCACAGAAAATTAGACAGCACAGCATTAGAGAATTATGTGACTCGACCATATCAGATTATTTCATTAACAAGTATGTAGCGTTTAAGCAATTTAAAATGTTTCAAATGTGTTTACAGTCTAAAAGATATTTATTAACTTCAAAGCTGGCTAAGAAAGTGTGTTAAGTATAAAATACATCACTTAAGCATAACTGTTAAGGTGACGACCAGGCAGCGAAATATGGACACCGATGAAACAAGTTAGGTGTACCTACACCACAGGTTGTCAGGGTAAAGTGCAGAGGGAGCAAGCGAGTTAAAAAAAATCAATATGAATGCGATGCAACATTCGGCGTACTACTTCACTGTTCAAGTTTTTAAATTTTTCAAATAGAAAGTCGGTAATTTTTGTGGGGCACTTATTTTGGTTGAATATTTCGTTAACAAAGAGACATAATTTACATGCATAATTATTTGACGAATAATAAATATACACCTTTTACCCTTACAATTTTATATGGAGTGAGAGATTTACAACACATCTACACCTATCTATATTATTCATAACAGAAACGCCATATGTTTATAGTGAAATACGTGATCATTGACCTAGTTTTTTATTGGTCCATTTCTTCTTCATGATATGCATTTATGGTTGCAGAATTACAACATATTTTCTAAAAGACTCAAAAGTAAATCTCCTGCGATTTTCATCTCTGTGTTCTATGTCTCGTGATGTCATGGGGCAAAGCGTAAATACTTGATGTGTAATTCGTGTACTTTGTTATTAACAAGTGAACTGTTTCCGTTCAACAGGGAGGACTGTTTCTCTTCCTTGATTACATACAATTTAGCATATCTACGATTGTTACGTAGAAATGCGACAGGCAGCACTCAATTTCAGCACTATGGTAGTCTAGAATACAGCTAAAATAAAGTCATCCGTCTCTCTCTCATCAGTGTTGCATGTCAGCTCCGGTATATGGCTCGTTTTGCGAATAATTATCTTGTTTTGATTAATTATGGCGCCAAAATGTTTTTAAACTTCAAATTTTGGGTTCGAAGTTTTATTTTCTTTGGCTGTTAAAATACTTAGCGGTTATTAAAATTCTGAGCAGCTCAGGAAGTATTTCTCTTAAAGTGTGGACTGGTAAGGAGTGGCAGCGAAATAATTACAACTGTCGGAGCTTGTAACACATTAATACATTGTACTTTAAAAGGGGTTCGTTGTTTCTTACACCACTAATTACACTGGGCTCCACAATAAGATATGTAATAAATTGGCGTGGTTCGTTAAGGTGTTGTTTACTTATGTGTCTCTCTGTATCATTGTTCGAAATGTTTAAGTACTGCCAAATAAAATTAGTTCTAATCTACACATGCACATAATAAGTATTTCTGTCGGCTCCTCGTAGGGTGAATTGACGCACTAAATGTGCTTTAGATTGACTCTCTACATCTCTTTGGATAACTAATATCTGCTGTGAAATCACCTTCCTACGATCCGTGCGCAAAGAAGCCAAAACTGGAAGTGAACTACCGCGTTTCACAACAAACTTAAACATAAAAGATTTGATCCTAATTGGACCTCTTCTCTTAACGTTGAAACTTCAAAGATTCCAAAACTTCTCTAATCCGTCCCTTCAAAAGTCACATGATGTAACCAGGTTTGCTTCTGTCGGGCCTGTTTTATGCCAGGGGACTGAACTCCTAACCTCTGTATTATACGCCCTCTTGGCGTCTGCTGCACAAATTCCATCTTTCCCAGCCTTAGCGAACATATAATTTAAAATACACAAGTACAAATATTAACATTATTACAGCATAAATGCGGATACAGATGTACAGTTATTTTATTTATACATTGTATTAGATAGAGACAATTATTCATGAGTTAGTAAAGACAAGGCTTAACACAAAGTATTTTATACTGTTCATAGACCCTGAAAATGTAATACTGTCACAGTGTGCAAGTTTCGTTGCCTGTGATGATTGTTTCCCGTAGTATAGAGACAGAGAAGGTCAATACCTAGGATTCACACCCGTGCCTTCCATAACTACAGTTATTTTTAACACACACCACAATGCGTGATTCAAGCCACACATTCATGTCATACCTACAGTTAACGTAGAAAATCAAACTTACACCTATCTCAGTTTTTGACAGATTAAAGCGATTAATTTCCAATGCTGCTGATAAATCTAGTGTAAATATATTTCTTTTTTGTCATCTCTACTGAATATTTACTAAAATGCAATAAATCGTCTTCTTCTTCTCGTTCGTATTACTTCCCTCATCTTTGGAGAATTTCCAACCCCTAGGACTTGTACAGAACAATGCATTGGTTGAGTAGCTTGTTGAGGAGGAAGTGAATCTAAAACATGGCATATCCAGGATGATTGATCAGCCCAATGCCTGGTATGGCGCTGCAGAAGAAGGAAATTAAATGTGCTGATGAATAGAGAGATCGGGCTTTTATTTATAGACGCTCTTGAACTGGTTCTCAATGTCCCAATCTATGCTGTACGTGAAAGACCGCGTAATCTTGCTTAGAGAACTCTTAATAAGGTTTGAGGTTCTTTTACGTGACGTAAATCTACGGTACGGGACGACCGGCTATGCTTCCCTATGCTAAGGATTTTTACCCGCGGAAAAGTCAATCGCCCTCCACCGGGTAATAATGAAAGGGATGATAGGACAATTCGTGTATCACATTATCCAAGGATAATAGCCAACCCACCGAAAAAAAAAGTGAAAAAAAAACCCTTCGGTCAGATTGTCGGCCTTGTGGTTTTGAACCCGTTATCTCGTGTTACCGCGGCGCCACCTCGTTCGGTATGTAATAAATCAATATACTCAAATGTTGGAAAGGGTAAAGTGATACTGGAAAATTGAAATTTTTAGTCCCACTCTACCCTTTGCAATCCTGTTCAACACACAGCTATTGTGTGCAAGAACATTAATTACATACTTGTTATATTGGAAAATTATTGCTTCTGGAAGTAGGTCTTACATTTGCACTTTAAACATTAACAAAGGAAAGGTATATTTTGTTTTAGCATGTGCCTTCCGAATTATTATTTATTAAGTTTTATTCAGACTCCATCTAGTTGAGGAATTCATACTTCACGTTTCAAAAAAAAATCGTAAATGACATTGTAAGAAAATGTCTGACCACTAATGCATTCGTTTCTTTTATCTATGACATTCGTGGAACACATTTCAGAAACATGCTTGTACTTTGGGGTTAGAGTCCATCTAACAAGTTTGGTAAAATGTATTTATTTTATTTTCAGATATATTGGTAACCAACTGATGAAGACTGGCGTGGCTTTCTGGAACAAAGACGACGCATATTTAAAACATTTAAAACTATTCAAAACTGAGTTGGAAATATATTGTATGAATGTAGAAGAATAGTGCGTCGCTCTTGTCTTCAAACTTCTAATTTTAACAAATGTTTGGATGTGCGTTTAATTTTTTAGGAAAGAGAACACTGTTGGTTTAAATTTTTTGATTCATGTTCACTAGCCACAAACCACCATTTTAAAACGACAGCTTGTGTCATCAGAAATCTCTCTACATACTCTTAATTAAACTTTCTACTACCTACAATTTTGAGATTGATTGGGCAAAAATTGATTGGCAGAAACACATATATTCATCAAAACCTTCAAAATAGTATTATAGAATCCTAAGTTAAGAGTTAAACATACAACGCATGTGTTTGTTTATTCTGTAGAAGTATTAAAACTTAACCATTACTATTGACATATTGCACACGCTTGTAATTGTTATGAAAATGTATAATACAAATGATACAGTAGAATACAACGTTAATAATTTGTATATTTAATTGTTTTTGTTCATCATATTAGAATTTAAGGCCACAAGACTATCTTCCACTTTGCCAGTCTGATACTTCAGAAACATACGTAACACAAGAAGGCTACGGCAAGAATACAACCCAGCAAGAGAAACAAAACAGAGATAAAAATAACTGGAGTGTAAATACAATATGAAACTGTAGGAGGTACCAACATAAAGGTGCGAATAATAGGTAGCGTTGCGTTTAGTTATTTGTAGAAAGAAAGACGTGTACAAATTCAACGATAATTTCTACGAAATTTAAAAACGGTAGAACGTGACAAAAATAAAAGTAAATATCTTAATACGTAAAGAAACTGGATTTAACTTCAATATTCCGGGTATTGGAATGAGTGTATTTTGCACCGCGGCCCAGAAATAGGTAGGGCGGTATAATCAGCTTGCTCGAAAATTCGAAAGCACGCTTTTTGCAAATGACGCTGGCTGGCGTGGGAGCTGGATATGTCTAGGTGGAGCAGACTGGACTATCGACCAGTCGCAGTGTCGGAGCCTGGTTGAACCCAGACCTATCCCACTTTGCCCCACTGCCACCGTCTGGAGCCCCCGTAACCCCTCTGACCGACCTACCCCTCAAACAGCCATGCAGCATCCCGCCAGCATCAACTGCAGCCAACCTCCCTCTAAAGCGTATAGACCAAACCAAGCGCTTGCCGACACGGTAAAGAGGAACAATCCTTGCGGAACTGCGATGTTCATTTGTCTGGCGCAATAACGTTGTCTAGGTAACGGTTACTTGGGAGGACCAGAAATCTGGGGACTGTTGCGTAAGATTGCTGAAGGAAAACTAGCAAATCAAATATAGTATGCTTCAGCTTGTGCTAAGTCTTCCCTACTAGTAAATTAACGTTTACTAATTCGTTTTTACAGGTTGCAAAAACATCATAGTTAAACCAGTAATGAACAAATGGCAGCTATTGCATGTTCTCAGGATACCTACCTAAACAGTTCAGTCCTCACTCATATTTTCACTACACAGAAACTGAAAGTATCCACTTTAATCAAATAAGGGTAGCAATGGAAACATTTAAGATAGTTTTAAGAAAATTATCCAAAATAGAGAATACGAAATGCAAGTTACAAAGGCAGGGGAATGCGTCCCATCCCTGGGTTTACAATTATACACAACTTAATCAAGAGATAACACAATGATTTACTGCCACTTGTTAATATCAGCGTAAATGAAAATAAGAGACATTTATGCGGAATATAATTTAGAAGCGTTCTCTTCATAAAAATTGATAAATTATGGTGGCCACAAAATTTATTGGTAGCTGATAGCGGACTATTACATTCTTTTTCCTGTTTGTGGGTGCAAATGATGTTTATATCATTGGCTTTACAGCGTAATTTCACAGCGTGTTTAACTATAAAAAGTTATGCTTGCAAGACATGGCAAGCCTATGATTGAATTTAGTATCGAGCTTCCCGCCATCAAATTTTGCGACAGCTATAGATACAAAATTCGCTGGTTTATATTTTTATGTAACCAATTACCTGTCTTTCGAATATAACTGAGATATAAATGAACACAAGCGAATACATGGAACATTAAACAACAAACATCTATACAAGAGAAACACATTTAACATTTTGTTAAAGCAACGTGTCAGCTATACTTTGTGCTGAATAATGAAATAACAACAAAATAGTTGCAGCTTCAACAATGAGATATTTACATGAATAGATTACAGAAATACCAACACCAAGATAAAATAAGACAGGATTTGAAAAAACTCATATTTGAAGATAGATTCAATAATTAGGTAAACATCATTCTAAAAATTACGTTAATATAGAATGGAAACAAAATTAATAAAAAGATCTAATTGTTGCACCCACATGACTTTCTCTACTCTTGTACTAATATTCTTACATATTCTTATTTCTCTATCTTTTTCATGTTAGTCGAGATAAACATTTGCAGAAATTACCTTATTGCTAATTTCCTTGTAGGTGCAATGGGAATATAGTAATACAACAGGATCTGAGCGATAAGTCAACTCTTTTAAAACTGGTTGCTATATGAAGGCTTTAAAATTCCGTTCTCTTTGCACAGCTAAGATATAAAAAAGTGAATTACGACCTTTCATTTGAGAAAAGTATAAGTATTGGAAAGCTTGCACAAATAACGTGGAATATCTCTGAAATGGTTCACTCCACAAACAAAAAAATATTTGAACATAAATTGTGTATTATGAGAAGATCTACATGTTTGTATAGTAAGACTTGGTATATCTCTTGTAGTTTAAGAGTTATTTAAAAGTCATTAAAAGTAAACAGGAGTTAGTAGGCTATAGCCATAAAATTCAAAATATGAATTCCATTTGTCACAGAAATGACTTAAACATTTTAATCAAAATGGTCAGAGTCATTTTCAAGAAAATAAAAATTTCCGAAACACTTTCCATGTAAAGGGTAGGTTAGGGTGTAGCACTTTTCGTCAAAATCTTCGTGTCGCATCCTTGAAAGAACGTTAAACTTAAACACCAATTTTGGTTTTTACCAACTTTTCGTTTTTGAGTCATGCTGTTCACACACATCCACACACAGACACACACACACACACACACACACACACACACACACACACACACACACACACATCCACACACAGACACAAACTGTAGTACCTAAACATGCTATCAACATTAGTTTTGATTTCACGAAAGAAAAAACGTTGAAGTATCAATTTCTTTGTTAATACTTTTTTTTTTCAAGCTAACATTATTTTCCATCAGTTTACATCATTTAACTGATACCAGGTATCATATAAACATGTCCACTAAGCCCATGTCAAATAAGGTTGTACCACACATGAAAAAAGAACCTGAAATATCGGTGTAATATTGAAGAAATTATATAGCTAATAAATTGACAAACTAAGGGGTTGTAATGTCATTTGTTCCTTCTAGGTATTGAAAATGAGAGTTAATTTGGCTGCACATAATAACTTTTCTTGAGTTGCTGGCTTTTGCCTTCTCTGCTGCTTGCCTATAGTAAGTAGAGGAAATATTGCATTCCACCTATAAGTCCCTTATCAAGTTTTCACCGAAATACACTTTTTGAGACTTTCGGATCCAACAAAAGTTTAGAACAAGGTTTGTGTGTGTGTGTGTGTGTGTGTGTGTGTGTATGTGTGTGTGTGTGTGTGTGTGTGTGTGTGTGTGTGTGTGTGTGTGTGTGTGTGTGTGTGAAGGGTATTACTCAAAAACGAAAAGTTAGTAAAATATCAAACTTGATGTTTAAGTTTAAGGCCTCCAAAAGAGGCGAGAGAGGCTTTAAAAGAAATTCCCCAACCGAAACTAACCTTTACATAGGAGATTTTTTAAAATGTTCTATTTTATGAAACTTGGCTCTTGCGATTTTGATTAAATTGTCACAAATTTAAGGTATTTACGTGGCAGACAATGCATGTCTTGAATTTTTTTGAAATATCTGGAATGTCCTCTTGAATAGGAAGGAGTTTTGTAGAATCTTGTATAACTGGTAAATGTCAAGCTTAAGTGAAAACGCATTACACAGTGCAGGTCTCTTTAAGACACATAATTTATTTCAAATAACATTTTTTTGTGCCATAAGACACTTCCGAGATATCTGTTACTAATGTTTCGAACTGTTCAAAGCTTGGCATTCTTTAAAGGTCGTATCGATTTTCAGTTGCTTCTCTCGATTGCATGAAAACAGTTTGGACCTTTGAGACCAGTATATAACGTTCAGTTCTTAAATATCTCACTGTCACTATTCTCCTTGTATCCATAACGAAATTATACGTAATCTCTTTGAAGTAGATGGAAAACTAAACTTACGTAAGAATTGTATGTATACTAAATACTAAACGACAGGAGTTAGGGGAAGTCATGTAGGTAAATTTGTCATAAGATTTTAGTACAGGAGCGAACAGATGTTTATGGCAGTCTGATAATTAGCACCATATACTGTTTACATGAGCTTAGCTGAAATCAAAGAAATGTCAGGGAATATTACAAAGAGATTTCTTAAAATATTGATAATTCATACACAATATTTTGGAACTTATGAATATTATAAAAATATTAGTTGATAACATTTGTTCTTAGTTTTCAACGAGACCCATTTTTTCGTTTGGTAAGCATTTGTCAATGGAAATGAAGAGGACTGCACCGGCTAAAACTCCTACACGAGCGCACATAGACGGTTGACGCGAACTGAGGTCACTAGGATATAGACTCGCTAGTGAGAATTTCGTGCTCTTTTGTATTCCTAAACGGCAAATACTGAGCAAGTACTTAAGCCCGGAACGTTCCTTTAACAAATTTCCTTTCCCAATTATTACTTAACTTCATGCATCATAAGGATCTATCACCTACTCTGCTGTAAGGTGTGAGTTCCGACATTAACCATTATTGAAATGTATATAATAAAAACATATTTATATCCGTATATTAAACTTCTAATGTTAAGTTAAAAATCGTTATTTGTTAAAATATTTGAAAATTTAAGCGAAGAAAAGTGAACATTATTTAAATTCTTAATTCGATTTTCTTACAGCAACTGTATACATTAACTAGATCTGCAGCTTTCTGAAGTAAGATTTTCTCAACAGCTAATGGTTTCCATAGAATATAAACTTCAATAAAAATGGAGAGGATGTCACAGATTATTTAAACAAATTCAAATCAGGTTTTATTTGCCGCGCCCAAATGTCAAGCATATATTTCAATCAAAATCGTTAGACTTGTTTTTGGGATGTTAAAATAAGAATATTTTTATTTGTAAAGGATAGTTTGACCCCGTCAGAGGTAAATTTCTTGAAAATCTCCTGTTATACACAAGCAGTGCATAATCAAATATTAAATTTTATATTTATCCAATCGCTAATGTTGGAGATATTTTATTGAGGTACCAAAGTACCTTTTGTTATTCAGGGGAGCCCAAATAGGTACACATTTCTAACAAAATATTGTATGGAATACTCTAATTCTAGTACCTGCCATAAGCAGTGGAGAAATGAAAAATACAATATTGTATAATTTACAGTACTGTTTGTAGCATTTCAGTGAATGCAAATTAATTAAAATAACCTATTTTCATTTTCATTTTTCAGTGCCAATAACTTAGAAAATATGTAAAATGTAGCCTGTTTTTTAAACATAATTTCCTTAGTAAATTTGACTATTTTAAAATCCAAGAAATTACACATATAGTTTATTAACTTATGTTTGTTGTATGCCCACCAGTCGCTGCCTTTGTACCTATAATTCAACTCTACATAGATATTTTCTAGAATCTAAAACATGTTGAAATTCAAATTTAAGTACTGTGGATCCTGAGAAAAGGTTTTTTGCAATCATACTAACAATGAACACAATTTTCTTGCTACGTGAAACGCAGATAAAATAATTTTCGTTAGGAATACACACACACACACACACACACACACACACACACACACACACACACACAAACACAGACAAACACACACACCATATGGCCCACTCCATCGGGCATCAGCGTAAGTAAAACAGTTGCAGAACTCCACGGCTCAAGCAACTCCAGTGGCGAGTTGGGCCCGCTCTGCGAAGACGTGAGGTGAGAGGCAGTTGAAGTAACGTGTGCAGTCCATGATAATAAACAATAACAGTAAAAACAACCGAAAAGGTCTCATTTTACTTACATCTTTATTTTCCAGGGAATAAACTCTCTGCTGTATATGCTGCTATTGTCTAACATTTGAATTGCAGATTGTAAAGTGCAAGCGTGAGGACACGTAACGTTTCATTGGCATTACTGTGGCTGTGGTTCAAATCCCGGCTGTGGCATTGAATTTTTCAGTTCCAATTCTAACCCCCATAGGTAGATAGTAATATTCATTCATTCATTCATTCATTCATTCATTCATTCATTCATTCATTCATTCATTTATTATTACCACCCCAGTAGCGCAGCAGTAGCGCGCCTGCCTCTGGTGCAGGGGCCCGGGTTCTAACCCCGATACCGGTTTAGGGATTTCTCCCAGCTAGCAGGTCTGGTTCGAGGTGCACTCAGCCTCGTGATTCCAACTGAGCGGTTGTCCTGATAGAAAGGTAGCGTCCCTTAAAAGTCGATTATTATCAGAAGTCTCCTGAAGACTTGTTTATATAAGGCCGCACAGCAATAATTCTGTTTAATTAAACCTGCAAAAATGTAACAATAAAGTATAAACTTAGGCTTTCACGGCCGGTGTCTTGACTATTAGGTATGTTTAGTTCTTCCGGGCTTGTAGGTCGTGGTCTAGAAAGCATTGTAGATACCAACGTTTCGCCAAGTATTGCTTAATATGGCATCATCAGGGTAACAATGCCTTCTAGACCACGGCCTACAAGCCCGGAAGAACTAAACATATCTAATTGTAACACTAAAGTTATATAAGTTATCCACTAATATATTTAAGGATATGCCTACAAAATTTATTCTATTCAAACCTAAGCATAGAGCATTTGGCAGCCCAAGAGGTTCTTGCTCAATGCGATCTTGTTTTAACGAAACCCCTTGGCAGGATAAATTGTTCCTGGAGCGTTAAATCTATTATAATATTTTAATTTCAATTCGAAGTGTTGTAATTTTTCTGTGACCTTTTATTATCGCTTGAGTTGTTTCTCATAGCATATTAAGCAATACCTTTACTGACCTGAATCTTCCAGAAACAGTCTTATCTTATGGATCTCCAATATGCGCAGTCAGATACTGGGTGTTTTCCTGGTGGCGGGCCCTGCTTCAATTCCACGTGGGTGGGTCACTTTTAGGAGCTTTCCCTGTCAATGAAATGGCGAGTAGCTGGTGCCTTTCGCTGAGTAACACTGCCTTAACTTGTCTTGGCTTTAAAAAGCTTATTTTATTCATTTTAAGCATTATGGGAATTTGTGTGCAGAAAATATAAACATAATTTTTGCCTTCCTAACCACATACCTAAGTAGATGAAGAACGTTTTGTGAATCACCCAAAAAGGCGATTCAGAATCTCTCTAAATACATATTTTGAGATCCCTCGACCAAAATAAAATGTTTAAAAACATTTGTGTACCTTTTTGCACGCCTGTGAACAGCATAAATAAAAAACGAAAAGTCAGATGGATATAAAATTTCAGTCGATAAGGAATCTAAGTACATATTTTGAGGTCCTTCAACCAAAATAAGGCATTTAAAAAATTGTGTAGTTACATGTTAGCATTTCTGTGAACAGCATAACTCAACAATTGAAATTCAAATGGACATCAAATTTCACTGCGTTATGCATCTCTCCAAATACATATTTTGAAGTCCTTCGAACAAAATAAAGTATTTTAAAAAACATTTGTGTTCATTTTCGCATGTTTATGAGCAGCATTACTCAGCAACGCGAAGTCAGATGGATATAAAATTTCAGTCGATTAGGAATCTAAGTACATATTTTGAGGTCCTTCAACCAAAATAAGGCATTTAAAAAAATTGTGTAGTTACATGTTAGCATTTCTGTGAACAGCATAACTCAACAATTAAAATTCAAATGTACATCAAATTTCACTGCGTTATGCATCTCTCCAAATACATATTTTGAGGTCCTTCGACCAAAATAAAGCATTTTAAAACATTTGTGTACATATTTGCATGCCTGTGAATGACATGACTCAAAAACGAAAAGTCAGATGAATATGAAATTTCATATTTGAACCAGATACTGTTTAAATATACCAGACGAAAATTTTCAAGAAAACTCATCCATCCCAAAGCACCCTTAAAATAGGGTAAATTTCTTATTTTTCATTGTCTCAAAATAACATTTTTGAAATTTTTCTATGACTAGTAAAATGTATTACGTTGCATTTTCATCGAGGGCCTCCTTTTGTGAATATAGTTTGCGTAATTTTGCATAGCTGGAAAACTATTACAGATTCATAATGCATAATACACGATTAATGTAAAACTCACTCTCATGTAGAATGTATATCAAATAAGCTTTTTGAACCATTAGCCATTTTCGAAATCTTAGTTTCTGCATCTTGAAGTTTTCCCAAACTAAAGCGTCATGTAGCTTCTATAAAGCATCTTTCATTATTCTTATCTTTTTCTGAATGGGCTCATTACCAGCAAAAGGAGATTTGTAATATGCAAGATCTTCTCTTTTATTTTGTGTATTTGTAACCCCGGTTTATTGCACACGGTACCACAGGCGGTTTCACAGGTGATACATGAAATAAAATGATAGTTAGGAAAGAAAATTTGGGAAGGAAAGGCCGAGGCCTAGGTTTCGATATATGATAAATGATCACCAAGCGAAGATGATTTTAAATAAAGAACTAATTTGTATCCCACGAACTACTCCACGACAGCAGCCAATGAGTGTCTGTAGTGCACATGACAGTTAACAGAGACGGTGGAAAGTTATATGAAATAGGGTTTACGTATCTGGTAACACACAATATAAATATTTCAGAATTACTTGCAACTAATATGCCACCTGGCTTCCAATTAGGACTACGAACATATGCTAATGAAATCTTACTGAACGGCTTCGGTAAACCCACAATCCTCCAAGCAGTTTCTAAATTTTAGTACATACAGCGGAATCTCGAAAACTCGACCTGAGATGCTGTTAAGTTACCGAAATGTCGTGTTTTACGGAATAAGAGGTCTGTTATTCATAATTCATAGCATAATACTGCAAATAACATAAATACATATAGCACAATATAGGAAACAGAAAAGTATAACACATTCTAAATTTTATGACATATTAATATATTCCCCTTTGTACGGTCCCTAACACACAATTTAATTTCCAGTGTCATGTTAACTTGTCTTTTCTTCTCGTTCGACATTTTCACTGGCAGAAAGAACTCAACACAACACTAACAATAAGCCTGAAATCTTGGAAGCTGCACTGCAACCAGAGATGTGTAACTGAAAGCTTAGTTTAACGCGTACAGGGGTATTTTTAGAGGTGGGGAACGACCTTGTTAGGATCTGCGCGAGTGACATCGTTCAAATTGATGGTGGGTGTAACAACTCTATTACCCTCCTTGAAATAAACAAGACACCGCTGATAATGCGAAATGGCACTGTACTTAATCACGCACTGTCTGCGGTGTTTATGTACTGTACAGAAGTCGGAAAGATAATCTGACTTCCCTTTGTTCTTATAAATACAAAAGTGAGCTCGATCATAAAGCACTGTGCAATTTGTCACGTCTAAAAATGCCTTTGTACTGGGTAATGCAATAAACATTTAAACCTTTTTAACAAGTGTTTGACCTGTGCATCCACAGTATTAGTGGCAAGCTTATCATTTCATGACAATGGTCTACCGGCTGCGGTATGTTCTGACTAGATATCGAAGGTCAGGTCTTTTGTCACTGTGAGGGAGAATGCGGTGGGTTGTATACGTATACCAATTTAAATTTACCTGTACTATTCATACAATATAGTAGATAATAGAAATAATTATAGTCAAGGTTAACGATAAACATTAAAAATAATCAAAATAAAAAAGGTTGTCGAGTTGCACGGAACGTCGAGCTATCGGGATTCTGCTGTGTATATAATCGTCATCATTCTGATCATCATAATCATTACTGGACTTCGAAACTAATACCCTTCTAGATAACCACTACAGAGGTTTACAGTGGCATCAACCCAAAACAGTTACACTTACAAAACTGTTAGCTTTGATTTTATAAAGCAAAGCTTGGATCCTCTGTAGAAAATTACATGATCTATACAGGCTGTTTTAGATTATTTTTCAGTTAACCTGTACTTTCCATGTTTTGGAACCATCGTCGTCATCTTTGCGGTCGTCGTCATCATCATCATTACACGAACTCGTGGATTATACCTGATAAACCTCATCTGGTTACAATTAAGTTTGGATGATTTCATACTTGGTCTACCTGAGTCTCTCTTTCCGTAGAGAAAGGCCCCCACCCCTTCAGCTCCGTACCACGATGCGGGCGCTGCGAACCACTAATACTCCTAGTACTTTTGATGAGACAAGGCGTACGTCGTCGGGCTGAATATGTGAGCTTTTCAAATTGGGTTTGGACTCAACATGGCAGTTAGTGCCAATACCGAGCGCGATTGGAAACGTCTGGTGGGGTTGCGTGGACGCCCTGATGTCCTCCGCTACCGGACTGGAAAA